>PNEQ01028809.1:0-26932 GCA_003012365.1 Medauroidea extradentata | reverse complement strand
CCTCGCCTTTCTTAATGAAAATACATTTTATTACTTGGGCAAACCAGAAAAATGTTTATTGGATAATAAACATAAATTATTCGATGATTTGCGATGGATGCTAATGTGATACATTTAAAAAATAATCTAAAAATTGAAAAGGATATAAGCAACAATTGTAATTTTCCGTGAAATTTCCTCGTGTATTACAGTTAACTCTAATGGTAACATAGCACTGTAGTTAGTCCTCTCTTGTGATCCACAATATACCTTAATTATCTTAATACAACAACTACTAATACTACTACCACTACTACTACCATTACCACCACCACAGTACTACTACCACTGCCACCACACAAACTCTACAACTACTACCACTACCACCACTACCACTACTACAATTACCACTAGAACTACCACCGTCACAACAACTACTCCCACTACTACCACTACCACTACTTCCACCACTACCACTACTACCATTACTACCACCACTACCATTACTACCACCACTACCATTACTACCACCACAACTATTACGACCACCATTACCACTATCACCACAACTACTACCACTACCACCACCACAATAACTACTATCCCTAACACCACACAAATTCTACATCTACTACCACTATCATCACTATCACTACTACACTACTACCACTACCACTACTTCCACCACTACCACTACTACCACTGCTACCACCACTACCACTACTACCACTGCTACCACCACTACCATTACTATACTACCAATACTACTAATACCACTACTACCACTACCACTACCACCATTACCACCACTACCACCACCACCACTACTACTACTGTTCTGACCTACATATTATGGTTTTATGTTAAAATATCGAGCAGTAAAAACACGATTCAAAGTCTACGTGATGAACATGTATAAAATAACACCTGGAGCGTAAGTGGAGACTTTCTCCGTGCAGTGTTGCCACATTGTGCACGTAAAATGTCGTCGCGCAATATTTTGTCACTTAAATTTTCGTCTTCAAATTAGTCCATAATTCGTGTGGTGTGCTTATTACGCGGTTGTCTCTGGTCTTCCTGTATTTAAGGAGCAAGTTGTCAAACCAGGCAAGTCCATCTTATCCAATTTTGCAGAAAAGAAAAAAGAAAACGGGTAATTTGGATACTAACGAAAGAAAAAAATATTACAGGTTTATTGCTGTATATCAGGTTAACTGTCAAATTATGGTCATTTCTACGAGATAAGATAATATTATATTCAGCTTGTTACTAAAGAAAATATAGTCATGTCTAGCTCTGAATGATTACTATGGACATGCCAGGCTTTAAAGTTTAGTAAACTTATGCAGTAACCTTCCACGTCATCCAATCGATAGCAGCTTTTGCGCCATTATGCAAAATTACAGTGGCGTGGTCATGTGTGGTTTTGAATTGAAACACAAAATTTCGCCTGATTTTTAAATAAGACACGTAAATTTGTAATTAATTGTGACTATTTATTCATGTGTAACTCTCCAACATTATATAGCAAGTATACGTCTAACTCAGTTGAGGATTTTTCTGGAGAGGGTTTCGAAAATTTGTTCCCCATTTCGAGTCCTGGGGGCTTATGCTCGCGTTTTCAGTCGCATGCGATTTGGAAGCCGAGTGGTCGTTTTCGTGACATGGAGATTGTTTTATTGTTCGGCAAATCATTCTTTTCTTAGAGAATAACAACTAGAGAGCTGATTGCCTATCCCTTTCCATGCTGTGAAGTGATTCCTAGGTCTAATCAGCTGTTGATGGGCACCGAGCGAATCAAGTTTCTTATTTGTTACAACATAGCGGTGAGCATATTGCATTTAAATATCACTCACATTTAAATAAGCATATGCAGAATGAGTCGCTGTCGCATATAACCAGCATCCATCGATTCTCGTTCATTTTCGTGTAAAATAAGAGTTTGTTTACATGTTCTGTTTACATTGTCTTGGCATTTTCGTTTTCCAATAATTTAAAGAATGAATAAAAATGAATTTGTTGTGTATTGATTGTAAAAGATGCAGTGGTCTAAAAATCTCATTTGTCAAGGTCTTTACAAACGTATGTCGCAACATTAATTACTTTGTAGCAGTTTTCGTATATTTTGCCTATCGCTAGATGTAGGTTTCACAACAAAGGCACCACTAGTTATCCATGCTCTAAGATTCTTTTAAGCTAACACCGAAACTACCTTTCTCCATGTCCTAAAAAACACCCTTCGACTTCCAAATCGCATGCGATTGAAAACTCGAGCATAAGCACCCTGGAAATATTTGGCATGATTATTGTAGTCGAAAGGGTACCTAGAACAAAATCAAATCCACGTACAGTTAAGGACGCTGCTTACCTCAGAGCCACGGCTGGTGTAAGTGTAGTATTTTACACGTTACATTATTATATATGTGGCTCTGTGTGTGTTGAAGTTACATATGCGCCACCACGGACTTTTCTAAGATAAATTTTCAATACACTAAAAACTGTGAGCAAAAAAAAAAAAAAAAAAAACATTTTTTTTTCTTACCGAAAACATTCGGAAAACGACCATTAACATGTTTTCTCATGTTTTCTCTCCTAAAACTCTGTTCGTTTAGCAAAATTTTTCTTTTCTCGATGCAGAAATTGGTTTTTGTCCGGAAGCGATAACACAAAATGTGACTGAGCCCCACAAAATCTGATTTAACATGTGAACCCCTAACCTTGCTGCCGCCAGAGCTCTGAGGTAGGCAAAGCCCTTAAGGGCGCGGCTACCGCAATTTTCATCACCATTTTTTAATTTGTTATTTGTACCAGATATTCTTTTTCTTATTTTAGACACAAAATGTGACTAAATTTGGCTCTTATGAAATTTTTTTATCTCTCATAGTTTTCGCGTAATGGCTTGTTAAAGTCATATTTTGCATGTTTCCGTTTTACGGACTAGGTATACTAAAACCAACTGATTTACCAAATTCAAAAAAATTACTATGGATAAAAAACTGGCGATGAAATTTGTGGTAGGTCGCGCCCTTAAGAGGGCGTGGTAGATAAATAAGCGCTGAATTCTTCAATTGAGATCTACATATTTTGAAAATCAAGCAGGAGTTTAGGTATAACCTGGTGATCGATAAAACCTCGTCAAGAGACTGAGAATACCTACCTTGCTCCATATCGTTACTTATTATAACCTACTTCTTGTTAGAAGCGCGGAACAAGTTTATTTGCCATTAATGCCCTAGTGACTCCGATGTGCACGCACTTCCACCTCGCTTCTAAGTCCGGCACAGTATATGTAAGAATACAGAAGCGGAACTGCCACGGATAGCAGGTAACCACAGATTAAATAGTAATAAAGACGTGAAATGACACGGCGGTTCTTTTGATACGGGCGAAGTACGTCGCTTTGGCTGCCCGAGGCTGATGATGCCCGGGGGTCTATTCTCTCAAGAATCTCAATATACTTGGCAACACTGTTGGATGTGTTCTGAAAACCTTCATACATCTTGCTAAGTTACATTTTCTCACTTTTCACAGCGTGTTTTGAACTACTAACTACTTAAGTATAGTTTTAAATAATATAAATCATATTTGTCCCTCTATATAATTTCGATTTTAAAAATTATCTTCTCGTCTCTTGTGGAAAGGTAGTGTGCTGCGCTTACAAGAGATAGCAGCACTAGCACTGTGTTAGTATCTACGACCAAGAGATAGCAGCACGTGTGTTGTAGGAATTTGTTGTTTGCGTTGGCATTAAATGTTAATTTACACAGACCTATACATCCCCAAACGTGTTACATTATTGAAAGAAAAAAAAAAGTATTTCTGCCTTCTTTCAAGCAATATTTTAAACGGATTCGTTCTCCAACGATCATGGCCGAAGAACACAACTTAATTATGTCGGCCATTTTCATGAACATTTTCCCGTAACAACGCCATCTTTATATAAAGAGAGTCACGGGCGGCATTTTTAGTTACAGTATACGAATTCTCGTCGTAAATAAAAATAGTTACCCACTAACTATATTTGTATAAAGATCGAATAAGAGACTGAATAGTTACAGAATGACATACCCGTATATGTAGTGGTTTGTGTACGCTACGGCCGGTTTGATATTGGCCTGGCTGCCGATGACAGCTAGCAGGGTAGACGTTGCGCAACGCGAAGCAACATGATGTGACGTGACGTCACACAAAACAAGCCAATCACAGTTACATCGCTCACGATGAGTGACATATCACCAAGTGACGAGGCTGACTTGCCGCCCGGGCGATATCGCACTTGATGATGACGTCAGAGAGTGAATGATGATATCTTAGCCATCTAGGTCTTTAGTGCTGGTTAGGGACTGTGGAAACGGGAAGTCCCCGAGAAAACCCTCCGACCAGCGGCATCACCCGGCAACGTCAAAGACAACAGACATTCAGGAGCAAGAACTCGGATAAGAAAAAAGGTAACTACTGTGACGTTTGTAAACAAGAAAACAGAAACGTAAACAAGAGTAAAGGAACGCAGGACAGAATGCTTTTACCAACCTCACAGCACAATTATCTGATATCCCGACAGGGGCGGATCCAGAATGGAACTGAGGGGGAGGGGGTTATATTTTTGCTAGCCCTGGTTGACGGATTTAAAGAGGGGGGTCCGGGGGTCCTCTCCCGGAAAAATTTTGATTTTAAGACGAAAAATGGTGCACTTTCAGATGATTTTGAACGTTAATGTTTAACACACAACAGGCACAAATTGGAACATTTTCAAAGAGTTTACAGTCAGTTTCTTAGAATATATTGTAAAGTTCATAACACCTACTGCATTTTCAATAGTTTGAATAAAAAGTATAACATTTCTAAAACAAGGTTTGGGCTCTTTGGAGAAGGGGGGAGGGAATTTCCCCAATTTACCACCCCCCTTGTATCCACCACTGTATCCCGACACTAATTTTGTTTATATACGGGGCTCACGTGACATCACACAGACGTCAGACCCTGTCTATTTTTTACCGCCATCTGAATCGCCTCGCGTCGCGTCATTGTGAAGAGCAATGCCCACAATCACTAGTACAGAACATTAAACATATTTACAGTAAATATCCACCCCGTGCGGCGTGGACGGATAAGACCAGCACTCGCGTACTCAGTGTTGCCTACACGCTAGGCTCTGTCTCACCGCGTCCAAACTTCACCTGCGCTTTTCACGTAAACGATGCGTCCTAGACAGTCGATACAAGAAGACCTAATCTTTGTTACACAGGTTACATAACTCAATAATTCGCCTTCAAACGTTACAATATCCTTACGTTACGTATTTTGTACGCAATTTAAGGATTGTCACCCCTATCATTTATGTCGACGTTTCCTGTTGGTTTGCCAGCCGCATTATCATGAAATCATTTTCAGTGTATGGTCAGTTTATGTCAATTGATTTTCTGTTTGTGGCGAAATTGATGTTTTCAAGTTTTATTTTCAAAGGCCCATTACTCTCTTAAGAGTGCGTGGTAAATAAATAAACGCTGAAAACATCAATTGATTTCTACGCTTTTTTCGAAGCCAGTATAGATAAAATACTCAATGACAATCCTAGATAATGGTATTTGCCAACTTTATGAGTAAATATTTATCCAACATTACTAATTCGTTACGCGTGATCTCTTGCGCCGCTGTTAAATGCACGAGGTTCCGGCGTCAGAGAATGTGTCTCAGAAATTCGTAACACTGCAAACAATTTATGTTCAGAACGTTGACTAAAACTATTGTCTAGGATTTCTATAGTTTAATTTTCGCAAATTAGCTTCAAGAAAACTACAGTTATAGATTAATGCTTATAGCATTGAATTATGTACCTCTCCCTCTTAAGATTGCTGTTACGTAAAAAGTCCCTCACATATTATATTATTTATTTTTCACAAAGAAAACTAAGCCGGAGTTTGTTGACGTTTCCTGTAAGCAACCTGTATATGTGAATATAAACCTTAGGTACTGAAAATCCTTGAAAAGTGTTGATGGGTTGCAACAGAGCGATAATATACTTCAAAACAGAAACGCGGACGAGAAATGCTTAGTGAACACCTGCAGCTACAAAATTACTTTCGTAATAACCTCATCAGTTTATAGAAATTTGCACTTTCTTCTTTGGACTCCGATCGGGCGTCTCAAGAAATTCTGTATCATATTGGACGTAAGTGTTGTTTAGCCAAAATTCTGGCATTTCGCTGTCGTTAGTCGCCAAAATTTCGTTTTTTTATTATTGTTATTAAAAACCTTTCAAGAATGTGACACAATTCCTAACTTGTACTGAACGAGACTTCCTGTACAGGATTAACACTAATATGGTTTTCACAGTTAAAAACTTAAGCAATAAAAAATTTCGTGGTAATTTACCAGTAGCTGCGTTAAAAGAGAATGCACACAATAGCGTTGTTACTAAGTCAGTTCAACCATTAGGAACACATTTTTAATTTCGTACTTCACGCCTAGGATAAAAACACGAATTAAACAATTAAGAAATAATCCATGTGTACATAATAATTTACAGACTGACAGGCGTATCAAGGCACAACCAATCCGCTGGTCCTAAAAGCGTGACACTTTGAGGGTGGGTTCCCCTAAAGGCGCAGGGGAGCAAAACGAAGGGATTTTTCGAAATTCAAACCCTAAGAAGGTAAAAAGTGTAAAATGTGTTTTCGATTCGTTGTGTATATATATCGACCCGATTGAAGTTTTAGATATCGACGTGATTTGTACTAAAGATAGATGCTTACTTAAATACCTGAAAGGTTGTTTTACGATTTTCCAAAATTCGACATCTAAGGAGATGAAAGCGGCGAAATGGGGTGAAACATTTTTCTCCGGGCTAAAGTCGTGTTTTTAACGTCTACGAGAAATCAATCAAACTGTCTAAAATGTAATTCAAGGATTCTTTTAAATTTAATCTCTTAGAGGACAGAACGTAGTACAATGTGTTTTAGATAAATCCTCGAAATCTATCGAACCCTTCGAAATACAGAATTACTTTTTCATTTCAGGATAATTATTACATACATACTCGTGTATAAACTTAAGGACTACTTTTAAAATTCGACCTCTTAAGTTTATGATTGTCGTGTTTTGCACTTAGATTGAATTCATATACGTATATGTCTAAATTGTAATTTCAAGATTTCTCGAAATTTTATCCTTGAAGAGGTGAAAAGGAGTTTTGTTTGCGATTATTCAATTACATGAGTTTATTCAGTTGATATATCGACGTGTTATTTGCTCCAGAATGATGCTTATGTAAATACCTTAAAAAGTTATACGTACGAGTTTCCGGAGAAAATAAGTTCTGAACTTTGCTACCAACTTGGCGCGCTAAAATAAAAAATGACAATCATTGGTCTCGTGGTCGCGTGGGTGGTCGTCATGGTGAACTCTAGTTCTGATCAATAGCACCTCGTCTGAGCCAGGGAAGTGGAGATGAGGCCGAGGGCGGCATCAGTCTACGGATGTGACGTGGAAGCTGGCAGACGGTTGATGACGTCACGGAGAGCGCAGAATATGCAACACGGATACTTGCAGTGCAGACATTTAATCCTAATAACATGAAATCATAAACACTCTAGAAAAAATATTAAAAAATAAATAGTTACCTTCTTGAAGCCACTGAGTTCGTGGGTTTCAGTTCTGTTGTAAGGTTGTTATAGGAACATATACATCACAAATTACTATTTCTGCTTTTTCTTTCAACTTAACCCACTTTCTAATGTCTGTAATCCGATAGTTTCTTTCCCAATTTTTTCTTTCTGGGTCCAGGTTTATGGATTTATGATTTCTAGTATTCTGTACAATACAATATAAAAATTACATTACTGTTTTATATGTTAAATCGCCCAGAATTCATCAACATCGCATGCTTACTTTTTTAAAATTGCTGTTTGAAAACATTCAAGCTTAAAAAAAACGTTATGAAAGACAACACAATGCTATAATGTATGAATTTAAAATAAATCATCTTGCCCATTTCAATGCCGCATACCTTGCTTTTCAATGAGAAAAAGTATAAACGAGTTTTTTTCTTCAAAAACGTATTTGCTCCATAAATAATAGAAAGCTGTAAAATTTTTTGCACAAAATATGTTACAATGCACACACGATTAATATAATTACACTATTCAACGTAGCCTTACTTATGTTACGTTTTAAAAAATAAATACAAAACACGTTACCCAGCAAGGTCAAGTTAATGTAAAAAAATCAATAATTAATTTAATGATGAACGTTTCATTTACCATAAAAATAAAAAATTAAAACAATGTTCGCAGAATTGGGACAAAAATTTTTTTAAAAGCAAACGGGTTCTGGTCCTGGATGGGATATGAACCTGAAACTCTAGAACAGAAAACCTACTGTGCTACAGTATCCACCACTGGAGCTTGTAATTTTGCATGCGTCGTTGTTATCTGAATAACACTTCATATATAAAATATGTAGTGCAAACCGTCTCAATGGGCGGTCCATGTGTGGCCCGCTGAGAGATTTCTTCTGACCAGCCATTAAAATGTCAGAAATCAAGGAAAAAAACTTTTTTATAGTTCTAAGAAAATTTCTTAAATTTTAATAATTCAGTTAATGTAATGTACACGTATACCAATGATTTGTTTTCGTATGTTAAATTAAAATGAAGTTCGATTAAACTGTAATATTAGGTATACATTTTACTTTTTTTTTTTTTTGCCCCCGATAATCTTAAGTAAATGTAAATTTTAAGCAAGTGGCCCGAAGGTAAACTTAATTGAGAAGGCCTGTTGTAGTGTATCTGGACATTAAGGGTGCCGCCTACCCGCTCGTGAGAGGCTGAAAAGCGACGGAGCAGTAAGGTCGACCGTGAAGCGCGCATCAAATACCGCGTCGCCTCAACGAGACAAGCGCTGAACTAACTTGCAAGGTACCCGCCGAACGGTTTTTACTATGGGACATTAAGCGGTGACCATATAATTTTATTGGTGGAAAGTCTGTAACTAAGTTCAGTGCAGGTAGCAATCTGAGTTCCACATACATCCTATTACTACATTTTGAAGTACAGAAGTCTGAAAAGGCCGTTTTTAGGCATGTCGGAGGGCTTAGAATTTTTTTTTTTTAACTATCGTGGCGTCTTAAAAATGAGGTTCCGACCTTGTCGAAGTTTCTTTTCTTTTCGTACGTTGGCACAATTGGCACACGTGGCATATTTTCGCAGAAAAAACCTGTTTACGAACACACTGCAACGCATTTGAAGCGTTGGGTAGGCAGCATGTCTAACTTCTCGAAAAACAGAGCTTTTAAAGTTTATTGAATGTTCCTCAGATAACTTCCTTCTGATAGTAGTGTTGACGAATATGTTGATAAAGTTGTTGTGAACTACCACTATAATAGCTTCCGTCATTCTGTGATTCAATACGCAATAAAAAAAACCGAGGTGAAATACTGACATACGTGTACAGTACTAAAAAGTGAAATAACTACCATACTCGTGCAGCTTGGAGGACTGATGAATGATACAAAACATAACTTCACACCAGTTGAAGTTCTGTACATCAATTACACTACACCGCCCGACTGACGGTTCATTTGAAAGCACTGAGAAATTATGAAAAAAATACGTCAATAACTACTCTCAGGATAAAAATATGCCAAATATGATAAAAAAAATTATTTAATGGGTGTTAACCAACCAAGATAAATAACACATAAAGGCCAGACAAAGTACAAAAGCTTTGTTGGTTTTAACTATCACATAACAACAATAACATCTTAACACAACGTCCAATGAATTTTAACATCTGTAACTACAAGAAACTAAATACTAAGCACAAACTCACATCAGTTATTAGCCTCGCAGTCACGCACAAAGCTAATATGACACTTGCCGAACGAATAAACTGAATGCAAGGAGGAGAAACAAGAATAACCAAGGTAGGGGAAGGGGATGGAAAGTAAGGGAGGGTGAAAGGGGAATGTTAAAAAACGGCACATGTTTAGCACTTGCAGGCCATGCTGCGCTTGCAAAAGCACTTATGCTACTACTAAAGAAAAATTATCAGAGACAAGACCTTTACCAAGAAACTTCCATGAAATATGTAATTACCTGACCCGGGACCCAGAGGTACACTCGGACTCCCTCCTTCCGTTGCGGGGAAAGAAAGAGACAGCATCGAGGTCTTTAACGCTGGTGGGGGTGACATGATGTGAGTATGGAGCAGCGCCGGAATGAAGGAGCGGGGGAAATGGGAGACCCCCGAGAAAACCCGCCGACCAGCGGCATCGTCCGGCACGATTCCAACTGCGAAAAACCCTTGCGGGGATGAAAGGCAGAAGGGAGCGTTGGTGGTGCCGAAAATTTTTACTTGGGAATGAAATGTAAATGAGCGTAAAAAAGATACAATATCTACCAATATTTAGACTTTTACTAGTTTTGTATTTTTATTAACCTTGCACACCATATAATGTTATAAATATAGTATTTATAACTAGAATACACACTTAAAACACTGCTAATTGTAGCTAGTAAGAACAGGTTTTATGTATTTCTACTGAAATTGTATACTGTTATTTACGCAAACGCATAATAACGAATGCAAGATACGTTTATTACTGTTAGGTTGGTTGGACTGATGGGAAAAGGCGAGGGAGAGGAGGGGAAGCTGATCACAATTCTTGCCCCGGGCGAAGGAATGTCTAGATCCGTTCCTGGTGGGTGCCACGCCAGACGTCATCGTATATCTTCAAAATGGTATTGTTTAAAGTATCTCCTCACCACTACTAGAGGTTGGAAAGATCTACGTTAAAAGTTTGGCACAGGAATATTTCTTGCCGTTTGAGCGCTGGTATCGTTAAGGGCTGCAAACTGACCAATCACAGATCTTTCCTGAATTTTAAGTTACACGAAATTGATAATACAAAAGGTGAAATTGGTTTGTTTTCTATTTAAAATTGAATTAAACGACTTCTTTCTTTGCCAAACCTGGTAAAATTTAGTGTTACTGTGGTTTCAAATTTTATCAGACTCTTTAGCGATTGCAGCGAACTAATAGCAGAATCTTTCCCTGTGCCGAATTCTCGAACAAGAAAACACAGTTTCTTTCTAACCTGTAGTAGAAATAACCTTACCCTACTATTTTCTGAATACCAATATGGCTGCAACAAACAAAAAAAAAAGATATTTGATTTACATTTATATAATTCCAATGTCAGGGGATACATATTTTGTTGACCTTTATAACCTTGAAAGACGTCGTCGTTGTATTTAACATATTCTGGGGGACGCCGTGGCTGAATCACTCGCCTCTCACCAAAGCGATCCGGGTTCGATTCCCTCGTATAGTAGTCCAGGCCTATGTGTATTGGTAAGTTAGTAATTTAGTAAGTAATTGTTTGGTAATCGTTATAGAGTTTTCCGTATTTAGGAAGATCCGTTCACGCTAACAACTTATCAAATACGTCCACATTTTTGTATACTAAAACGAATCACATAAATATTTACTGTACTGTACACACGGTCTTTCATAAAAACAAATGTTACGAGAAACAGATGCAGCTTAACGTTCTTTGATATTTTTATAGAGCTGTACCATGCACAGTATAAAGTCGACAAATAACTGCATGATATAGGCTATCGTGTTAACAATTTAAAAAGAAACTGCTGATAAAAAAAAGGGGGGGGGGGCGGTCCTTGCAAAATTAAAATTGATTTAATAATTCTTATATTTCAACTCGACTTTGTTTTGTAGACCTACATTGTCACTATTATTTACAGAGCTTTCATAGTTTTTGTACAATGGCATGTTACATACAGCCAACATTAGCATAAAACGGTTTTATACAGGAAAAGAAAACCAACTAACCTACAGAAATGAAATAATTCCCCACTGTAGAACAGTGTCACGGGCTATGCCCAGACATAAATAAAAAAAAAAATTTATTTTTTTTTGTATTTTTGAAAAATGGTTGAATTTAAAATTAAAAATTGTCAATTTACTGTAATTTTTCCAGAAATAGAAAAACATTTCAAAGCAGTGTTTTTACACATGTCTAGTTACAGCCCGTGACACTTTCCTTCATTGTGAATTATTTCGTTCCTGTAAGTAAATCGGTTTTCGTTTATTGTGTAAAAGAGTTTTATGCAAATTTTGGCTCTGACTTGCCAATATACAAAAACTATGAACGCTAGAAAATTTTATTACTATAAAATAGTCACAATATCTCGTACAATTAAAAACATCATTAAAATAAAATTTCCGTGAACTCCTCTTTTATTTTGAAAGACACAAGAAACATTACTTCTCATTTTTTTTATCAGTCCTGCATTTATTTGTCAGTTTTCTATAGCTGGCGTATACAGTAGGCGCTAAGATTCCGCGTTTAAGGGGCCCGCCTCGTTGCCATAAAATCACACTGCAGCGTGTTTGAAGAAACAGTTTTACACCGAAACTAATACACGTGTGTTCACGCCGTTTGTCTACGAAAAAAACACACACTTCAGACTGCCCTTAAGTACTTTCAAGACAACACACGTATTAGAAATCCCCTTTTAGGGCACGTCAAAATGGGTCAAAACGGGGGTTTCAGTCTGCTATAGCGGAAAATATACTAGCCGAATACATGTGAAACCACTTAAGGGTAGTGCATTGGACTTTAGTAAAGTGATTTCGTAAATAAAACAATAGGGTCACCACTTAAAGTCCCATATGAAATTTTTTTTTTCGCGAAGACTACACGCCTTAAGCGTAGAGGCGACGCACCGTTGTATGGCCCATACGACGTCGCCCTTAGCACCATACCTCACTCACACGAACACACGTGCCACGAGGCGGGCCCCTTAAGGTACGGAAACAGGGAAGCAGTAAGGTCTAGATTGGTTCATACAAGCGCGAAAACGGCATGCAATGCTTTGGTAGCTGGGTTTTTATTATGGGAACCTACTATATTATTTACAGAAAGTGCATAGAAAAATGCAGCGCATTCTTCCCTATTTTCGTTTTACGATTCCAGTTGGTATTTTTTACGCGACAGCAATATGAAAAAGCAGTTTTTTTTTTTTTTTGCGTTTTGAGATTTCTAAACATTATATTAATAAAACAAAAATAGAGAACCATAGTTTTAAACGTGTTTTCTTTTCGTAGATAAAGTTACCGAACGCACGTTAAGTAGTATCTCTTTAAAAAACTTTATCCTAACACGCTGCAACAATGTCCATGCGATAGCTATTATGGCATTAATTTAGATTTGGTGCGCTGACCCATATTCCATCCCCATACACAGACTGTATTTACAAAATCCAGTAGTTGATGTTTTTGAACCTTTAAGTGGCCTCGCTGATAGCGCGCAGTATCTCTCGTCGGGAAATTGTGTACCCAGTTAAAAATACCTGCGGCGGTAGTAAACAACCAATACGCATGCGTCGTAAACAGTGCTCACCGCCTGCACAGCGAGTTTCATTCACGAGTTGGCTGCGCGCAGGCGCAAATGGCCACGGGAACAATTCCGTTCACATTCCCACAGCACAGCCATTTCTTTTACGTCGTCAACAACGTAACGAAAACGGCGTCCTCGTTTCCGATTCCCACTCTCAACTTGACCCCTTATTGTTCAGCGAAACAATGCGATCGCCTGCGCCCCGCTCGGCTGGCTTATTAGTCGCTAGTGCGGTAACAGGCGATTATTATCGTTAATTTCTTTGGCGGTAACGAACATGTTCACACATTCACGTGGGTACATTTTCGCCAGTGCTACATTAGGAAACTGCTCTCGGTTTATCAGTTCCGTCCCGTTTTTTGGCTCCCAAGTTTGCATAAACCTCAGGGGCGGATTCCCCCCATCCCTCAGCCAGGGTAAAAAATCTCTCTCCTCCCTCTAAAACCTAATTTACAGTCACGAAACTGCACGTTACCTTCAGTAAGTTCCATTCAAATCTATCCTGCGAAGCTGCGAACGTTTTAAAACAGGACATGAAATAAGGTCAGATACTCATTTAATTAATTTTAAGTTATTATTTACGATATTTATTTATTTTTTAAATTTTTGTCGGCTTCACATTCTCCAAATGAAATGTATAGTTTGCAGCATGAAAATATTAACTCACGTTCCCCTCTTCCCCTGACGATCACAGAATACTGTAACATTTTTAATTCGCTCCTGCTTATTTTTTTTTTTTTAATTTTCTTTCCTTGCTGTGGGGCGGAAGCAGGTCTGGAGGTGTGGTCGCCTCCCCTCCCTCGTGCCATAGTGTTGACGTACAGAAATCAGGGGGAAAAGGAAATTGCGCCATTCAGTAAGTGAATTTCCCCATGTGTCGCCTCCCCTCCACCCCCCTCCCCTGGCACGCCGTGCCTCTCCCGGTCCCTCATTCACAGGCGCTCGTAGCACTTCCTCCATTGCTGTGCGAGAACCAGGGATGGAGGCAACATGGCGGCCGACAAGTGGCAAGTGCGGGTCGAGGAACGTTTGAAAATTAAAATTGGTGAGTCCTTTTAATTTTTAAAGCCGCGCCGTGGCTCGTGCGAAGTTTTTAAACCGTGTTTTCGTTGCTGCCCGTACGACGCCCACGCCTGCATGCCTGCGTGAAACAACGAAAAGTGTAAAACGAAAAATCAGCACTTTTGTCAACACGGAGGTCTAGAACAGGTGGTGCGAATCGACTTAAATATAAACAATTTATAGTGTCTGGCGTGCGAGTTTTATTTCGAGAGAAGTTCACCGAGAAATCAAGAGCTTCAGTTTTTTTGTGTTGGTGTGTGTTTTCTCCTGCGTGGCCCTGGATTATCAGTACCGCTGTTGGTGAAAACAGAGAAGTTTTTCAACGCCGAGTTATTGTTCGGATGATATTTAGTGATCGTCTGTGATGTGCGAGTGCTTCTGTTATTTATAAAGAAGATGTCGAATAGTGTTTGGTGGGAGCTGTACTAACAAAGGAAGTGAATACTGAATGCTGTGACAGGGTCACCAACAAACAACGCCCACCGATGGACGAGTCATAACATGTTCGGGCATGACAAGTTCGAAAGCGTTTCACTCATTCATAAAGCGACCACGAGGTAATCAGGACTTGGCCTCATTTCATTCAAAAGTCGGCATCTGTGTACACAGACGTGTGATTCATACCTACACAGAAGAGTTTCTGTCAATACTCCCGTAAA
Source organism: Medauroidea extradentata (assembly GCA_003012365.1). NCBI lineage: Eukaryota > Metazoa > Arthropoda > Insecta > Phasmatodea > Phasmatidae > Medauroidea > Medauroidea extradentata. The sequence continues at coordinate 11,813 of PNEQ01028809.1, read as the reverse complement.
AAGACATTTGGTACGAACAATATTTAAATGTCTTATTTCGTAAATGTCATAAACATGTGCATTATAGTTTTAAGAACACTTTTTATGTGACCAAGTTTAAAGTGGCGTTTTGCTGTTACTGAGTGCAATTTAATTAAAGCAGTACAGTTGGTTTAAAATTATTTAAAGCCGTACGGTTTGCGCAGAAAAGTGTATTGGCTGACTCACTTCGACGTTGAGGTTATGGATACCATAGAGTTGTTTTACTGGACGAAAACTACCTTATTTTTGCAGTGATATTTGATACTTGAACGTGAACATATTTGTAATAAAGACGTATGATAATTATACGTTTGGTTGTGGGGGCCGAGATATGAATGAACTGAACTTGCATACTGTTACAAAAATTCAACAAGTCCTTGTGTTATGGGAAGGAATTAAATCAAATTTACGGCAAATATACAGTTTAGCTACGCATCGTGTACCGGCCAAACTATTAATTTTAGACGTAGTTTATTAACGAAAAATGTTTCTAGTAATGTCCTAAGTAGTCTTAAGTAAAAAAAAATTTTTACGTTAGGTTTTTAGGTTAGTTTGTTAGATTAGGTTAGTTATGTTAGGTTAAGTTAGGTAACCTAACCTGACCTAACCTAACATTTGGTTAGGTAAAGTTAGGTTAGGGCCTAAACTAACCTAACTTAGCCTAAACTAACCTAACTTAGCCTAAACTAAACTTACCTAAAAACCTAACGTAGGCCTAACAACAAATTTTTTTACGTAGGACTACTTAGAACATCACTAGTAACATTTTTCATTAATAAACTGTATGTCTAAAATCAATAGTTTGGCCGGTACAGGATAAGTAGCTAAACTTGATATTTATCGAAAACGGATAAATTTTTTGCCGCCGTAGATAATTATTTATAGCACAAATGTGAAACTTCATTTTTAAAAATTAAATGTCTTTATAATTATTGTAATATTCAGCACTCGTGAAGAGTTTGTCTTTGGTTACTGATGTAATGAAGTAAAACTGTTAAGTAGTTTTCTAAAGACATACAAATATTTTTTGAACATTTATTGATACAGTAGAATTGTGTAGACGACCTACCAAATTATCTATAAATGTGCAGGGACATGGTAGGCTTCCAATTAGGCCTCAGTTTTGTATGTGAATTAGTAAACAGTACAATATACAGGTTTTTTTGGGGGAATCATAGTGGTCTTATTTAATTCGAAATAGGTTGGCCTTATCTCTACAGTGTGGTGTTCAAAATGCCAATAGGCATATTTTCACTATTGAATCTGTAATAGGCTGGTTACGAGTGTTTGTGGTGGAATATTTGCATTTACAAGTCGGCACAGAAATGAACATCTGTTACTGAAATTGCCACTGTTGAGTAGGAACTTCAAAATGGTTTCTTGCTCTACTTAGTCGCAGTAAGTAGATTTTGAAAAGTGTGGTATATTGACTACAATGTGAGCAGAAAACAATGTTTAGAAAAATGGAACCAATGTTTTGTGCTGGAAGAAACATTTAACTAAACATATTAAAAAAACAAGCAAGTTATCTTACAAATGTTCTTTGATGTAACATACATACTGTATTGTTTTATATTAAAAATTGCTTTTTTATAAAATGCTAATTTGAAAATAGTATGCTACAATGTGAACTGCTTTACATTTACACTCTAAATTGTAAATCCAATTTTGCCTGTGCATTATACAAAAATTGAATACCGAACATCCAAACTTGTGACCTACCTCACTACTCGGGTAGCAAAAAATGTAAACGGTGGCAAAATGTTTGCAGTGTGTTTGCAAACATTAATGCTACCGAAGTCATGGAAATACCTCTGGTGCGAAGACATGATAACAACCAGTTCAACTGCCAAAATACACCTGAAGACTAAAGGGCTACAGCAACTATGTATTGAGTTAGTGGCATATGTTATATTATTATACTGCCCCAAACAGGTGGGACTTGGATAGATTGCTAGGAGTTAAAACAATGTTTACCTTAGAGTATATATACATGTATGTGTGTGTATTGTGATGTTCTGAACTAGTAGCGTACTTGACGTGACTAATGTAGCATAATTTAGTGAGTGTTAAAAATAGTAGCCTAATTTTTGAATTTCATAATCTCCAAATTGTTTATGTTCCCAATAATAATGTGAAATGTCAGAAAAGGTGTTGGCATAATAATTTTTGTTCAGTGGAAAATTCTATTTTCTCTAATCTCTTCTGATTGGTCAGACATTAATTGCTTTTGTTTACATTTATTCCATCATGCTGGCAAAGTTGCTTGTTACATTGCATAAGTTGTTAAACCATGTCTGTTTTGGACGAATCTTAACTTATCTTGTATAATAAGCAAGAATTAATTGTACATCACACAGAACTAAGGAGTGCCACCAATGAGCACGTCAACTGCAGTACACTGTTAGCTATAGGCTATAAATGATACTGAACAAGTCTGTGAAAATTGAACCATTCATTACGACAAGAATGAACGTGACTCAACCATGCATCAATATTTGCTGTAACCTTCATGTTTAAGGGAAATAAAAAAATTAATAAATTTTCGTAGATCTGACGTTAATAAAAGAATCACAATGGCACGACAGAAGCGACACGAAGGTCACAATGCGACACTAAACATTTTACACTAGTTTGGCTACTGCACGACAAATAGGCCAGTAAAAAAATGTGACCTGTAAATAGTTCACTGCTATTATATACCAACCTTTAGTATGGCAGTCACTATGTTTATAGTAATTCAGTTTTTTTGTTTGTTTGTAGGCCTAAGATATTTTAAACACCCACTGCCACTGGCATTCTGATACATGGAAATAAACACACAATTACACATTTGCTTTAAATGTTATGATTTTCTTATTATAACAAAAAAATCATTCTTAAAATAAATAAATGCAATTTTCTATCAATTCATCAGTTTCACCGGCATTTGGGCACAAAATTAAATTCAGATTCGACTAAAAATTTTAGAATTTATATTCGGAATTCACATCGCATCCACCATTTTTGTTGTGCTGACATCATAAAAACTTCTGTGTTGATTGGTGGACATCTTTTGTTTTTCGTGTTACATCAGTTGCATCACTTCTTTAGCGTTATTTAGTCTGGCATAATCCAGTTTCCACATAATGTTTGGATCCAATTAAAATAGATTTTATTTCTCCAGCTTATTGGTAAGCTGTAAAACTTTAAGTTTTTTTAATTGTAATAAAATAATGATAAAAAATTCTCTTTGTGTTGCATTAGGCTACACATGTAAGTTTCAGAATTTTTTTTTGGTTGATAATTTCCAAGAACACCAAACACTTCTGCAAAACAGAACATTTTCAACATTTGTTTATTACCACAGCATTAAACATGCACAGAAAGCATGTAGACCTAGTTAATATATAGAAGTGTAGAGCATGTACATTAATATTTAATACAATTCCCTTACAATCACAGTTTTGGTAGCACTTTATATGTCAGCATACAATGAGTAGTTATTATTTACTTTTAAACTCATTGATATGTTTTTGCGAGTGAAAATATTACCAGTAGAATATATACACTACTGTAATTGTGTTTGTATGTGTTGTCTTTATTAAGTTTTTTGTTGCTACTTTCTTTGTCTGTGTCGTTCTAATTTTGTCGTCATCTGGCAGCTCATGTGGGTTTGATTTTTAGTGTGTTTATTTCTTATACTAATGTTTTTGTTTGTTTTTCTGCAACTCAACACACTTTCACAATAGCCCTTGCCCATATCAGTAATTTATAGTATCATCCTCCACATTCTAAGAATAATTCAGACATTGTTTACTCACTGTAATCCATTTGTGATAATTTATATTGTGTATTAATTTTTTGCTGCTATGTTTACACAGACTATGAGATAAAGACTCTTAAGAACTAGCTTATACTACAGCTAGTACTTCTCTGTTTCAGGAAATACAGCAAGTGAACATAATTTATTATCATTTACCACAAACTAATTTCAACGTTAATTTACATTCTCTTGCAGGAGAAGCCAAGAACCTGCAATGTCGGAATCACGGCTCGGTAGGCCAGCGAGATGTGTATTGCAAGCTGTCTTTAGATCAGGAGGAGATATTCAGAACTACGACAAAGGAGCGCACCCTTAAGTGAGTCTGTACTCCATTTTTACACCGTCAGAGGTGTGATGTGAAAGATAAAATAATTTAGGTCTTATATCATCCTGTGAATGCAAGAACTGAACAGCTTGGAAATGGTTATTTTGAAACTGTTGGCGTGGTATTGAAGCAGAAAGTCAATATTACGTAACTGAATCTAGGATAACAAACTAGCTACTCCAGTGACATCGGTAGGCCAATAAAGTAATAGGCGTGGCTAATTTAACGTTATCATTATGACAAGTCCGTTACCGTTCGTAAATTTTCTATACAAATTGTAAATTACGTTGTTCCTTAGAAATAATAAATTACGTCTTTCCATTGAAATTTTGGTTACCAATAACAGCTTGAAAAAAATAAGTGTTGTAATAATGCACCTTTAGATACGTTACGTGAAATTAATATAATAAAAATAGTAATAGTCGCTAGTAACTGCACAACTGCCTGTGGCAAATTCCATTTCCTCAATCATTTACTGAACCCTTCCTAAACTTTCCAATCTTCCTCACCGTCACCAACTCCTTCGAAGTAAATTATTCTTCTTCATTATCTTCCTAAGCATAGGCTACCTACCCTGATAAGTTCTTCTCCGTACCATCTGAATATTCTTATTGTTGTAATGTATGTAATTGGTATGTAGTGTTTAAGAGCTACAAATACAGGGAGAGGGTGATGTGGGCAGGAGCAAATTCTTCAAAATTCCATACACTTAAGCGCCGGAAAACATGATGGATAACTGATCTTTTTCAATGTCAGCTCTTTTGTTGACTATGAAATATTGACTTGAGTGGTTAATGTAAGAGCCAAAACCTTCATTGTTAAGGTCATATTCCTCGATGTGATCAATCAACCCCATGGCCTGAAACAGAAACTATTACACACATGGATGATTATCGATCCTCGTTGCGAGTTTTCCATTGGTACCTTCATTCATGAATCCGTACATTTTCATAGTCAGTTCTTATAATCCTCCATCTTAACTCTCCTAGCTTGTTGTTTATATTGCTGACCACTTTCTTCAAGCTTAACAACCTCTCCCTGTATTCTATCTTGTAACAAACAGTATACACATATTACATACATTGTAATTGTTACTCACTCTCTCTATTCTCTACCGAACTGACCTCCTCCTTTCCCTCCATCCATTACTTTGCACGTGTGACCAGTCTTTCCACTCTTCTCCTTTCTTCCAATGAGTCCCACCCCCATTTAGAGCATTTAAGAGGCAAAAAATACAAAATTTTATATTTTTAATACATAGCGTTGGCTCTATAGACAATACTTGTGATTACTACATTTTCTACTTGTTAACATTTTGTTAGCTCTTGTAGTCTTCCTATAGCGGCATGTCTTAATACAAAATTTGAACGTTACGAGAAGATAGAATGAACAAAAACCAACTACTTACTTGAGTAAAATAATTTACACTGACGTTAGATATTATGGGTGATATACTAAAAAATAAAAAAAAAAAAAAAAATAAAAAATTTTCATAAATAAATAAAACTGTCAATATTTTCCAAAAAAAAATTGATTCAAAGGGATTTTGTTGTGTATTTTATAATATTTTATCATACGGCCTATAATATCTCATTTCAGTGTAAATAATTTAATTCGAGTAAGTCAGTTGGTGTTTGTTATTTTTGTGTTCCTGTAACTTGAAAATTTTAACTATGACATGCCTCTATGAGAAGACTATGAAAGCTAAAAAATTTTCACGTGTTGAAAATGTCGTCACAAGGAACGTCCACAAAACCAACACTTTATTGTACAAACACAAAATTATTCATTTTTGCCATGTGAGCACCCTTAACGTTACTTATGGCCGAAAGTTAAATTCATCCGCTCTAGCCTGCCCTTATTTTCAGTTATCCTTCACCTATGTCACTGCCCATATTTGTACCTTCTCCAACTCCCATGTTCAATTCTATGTGTGGGTCCCACTGTGCTGCTGCGTATTCCGACATTGGCCATATTAATGTAATCACTGTAATATGCCTTTTCTTTAACTGCACTGCTTACTCCCTTCAGTGCTATTTAGTGGCAAATCGTGGTTGTGTTAAAATGTCTGTGGTATTAGTACTGAATATACACATTGAGCACGTGAAAGTTTTGCAGATACCAAGGAGATACCAAGTTCTATTGATGGAGAATTTGTCCTTTTATATAGTCGTTGCTTACCACCACATCACCTTGGAACACTCCCCGCTATACCACTAGTACTGTTCCCAGCATTCCTAGAGCCCTTCTCCAATTAGACACCTCTGTCTACCTGCTTTTTTTCACCTAAGTCATCCTGCAACAACATCCCTAGGTATTTGCAGCTCTTGCCATTCTCACGTGTATACTTCTGTAATCTTAACTCCTTGCAAACCTAATAATTTTCGTCTTTATTGTCTTTCTCACATTTATTTTTAAAAGGAACATAGAAAATATTGCCAGGACCTCGATAACACCAAAACAATCTGATGTAGTCCTTGCATTCATGAGAATATAATATTATACTTGTCTGCTAATGTTATATGCGTGTAAGCAGAGGTTTCTGGTTAGCACTTAAATTGCTTTGCTGCGTTAATCGACAAGGTAACCCTTTGTGTTGCTATATTTTTTCAATATTTGTGTCATATACTTTAGTGTGTGATTGGTACATCCTAGTGACTGCAGTTACAGATTGGTGCTGTATACGAAACCTCAACTAAGAGAACCTGAGATTCCTGGAGTGTTTATGGCCATGATCCATCATTTCTACTGCATATATACAATAATCATTTTTAAAATCTTAAACGAGGGCAGGTATAAAAAAAACTGTTGCACAGTTTTGTTGAAAACTGTGTATACTATGTTATCTGATTTTTTTTTCAAGACGAAATATACAGTAGTATAGGCTAATTATGCAATTAAGTGAAGTTCCTTTAATATATAATTAGCCAAATTTACATAATTTTCTGTTTAGAAAAATTAGACTGCATAGAAAAACCAACTTTTAACAAAACTGTGAAATAGTTTTTCAATATCTGCTCTAGTTTAGGAATAAAAAAATTATAGTGGAACCAGTAGAAATGATGGATCATTGCCTTAAGGGGTATGGAAAGGTACAATGTCGAGCGGGTGACTGGAACACTCAATCGTCAATAAAATCTGAACTACTCATCAAATTTCGATGAGATTTTTTGCCGAGTAGATATTTTATCAGCTGACGTTTATATATATAACATTATGAGGTAGTATGCTTTACTTTCGAGTAAAAAATACGGTTTTTAGAAAAATAAGGGCTTGAAACCACAAAATCTACAAAAATGGGAAACTGTAATTTTTATAATTTTTAATACGATAATGTCTGGACCTCTATAATAACAGAATTTCAAATATACTCGCGTTTTAATTTAAAAATAATTTTACTATCCGAAAATCTCTGCGCGAAAGGTTTACGGATGTTAAAATTATTTTCATATGAAAACGTAAATATTTTTGAGATTCTGTTATTATAGAGGTCCAGACATTATCGTATTAAAAATTATAAAAATTACAGTTTCCCATTTTTGTAGATTTTGTGGTTTCAAGCCCTTATTTTTCTAAAAACAGTTTTTAATTTTTTACTCGAAAGTAAAGCATACTACCTCATAATGTTATGTATATAAACGTCAGCTGATAAAATATCTACTCGGCAAAAAATCTTATCGAAATTTGATGAGTAGTTCAGATTTTATTGACGATTGAGTGTTCCAGTCACCCGCTCGACATCGTAACTTTCCATACCCCTTTAGTAAAATGGCATTATCAGCTCCTTTACAATTGTGCTTTTAAGCAACGTAGGTGTTGCTAATAGGAAGTTATTAATTTGGATATGTTAATCAGCTAAAGATATTCATCCTAGAGACTTGGTTTTAAAACGAAGAAATATTGCCACATGGTTAAAATAAATTCTTCTTGATACAAATCCGAAAGGAAGTGAATTTCATTGTAATGTGATTCTAATCAATAAGATATGCATGGGTAGAAAAAAATCTTAAATGTTGGCACAGTGTTTTTTTATTTAGGTATAAAATGAAGTCACCAGCATGAAAATTCTTTTCACCAGTGGACTTTAAATTTATCAGTGTAGCATACTGCACCTTGTATGATTGGCGTGGTTTAACTCTTCACAAGTGAATCACAGACGTTCAGTTATAGGAAGGGACCCCTGTTTTTTGCGAAAAGAATTTTACCCCACTTCGTTTCGGTGCCTTACGTGCACATCTGTAGTTCTGCTTCGTGGCAAGTGATTGGATATTTTAACTCCTACAAGTCCTGAGATTCTACAGGCAAATCACAGACGTGTGCTGTTGCAGGAACGTTATTGTAATTGGCTGAGTTGAATGAGATACTGCTCTTCACATAGACACTCTGCCAATAACCATAAAGCAGAATTGGAGATATGCACGTAAGGCACCGAAACAAACTGGGGCAAAATTCTTTTTGCGAAAAATAGGGGTCTCTATAGTCATAGGGTACCAGAATTAGCATTGGCTCAGTCAAATAGGGACTCACCAGTAACAAATGAATGGCATCAGAAAATAATAAGTTACATTGAAGCCTAGCAAACAGTAAACGTCAATGTGGTAAAATCACCATCTCTAATTATAGTACAAATTGATTGATTTTTGTTGTGTGTACATATTGTCAATTAATTCCTTGTGTCATACCGAAAGGTTAAGAAAACAACTTTGCATAGTTGAGAACTTTGAATTTGAGAGGATTTATTGATGAGGTTTCAATGCAGCAAATCAGAGAAGATATTAACTTGAGTGGAATTTATTTTGCAGTCCTTTCTTTGGAGAAGAGTTCCAGTTTGAAGTTCCTCGCAAATTCCGCTACTTGTCTGTCTATGTGTACGACAGAGATAGACACTTGAAGCAGGACAAGGTGCTGGGGAAAGTCGCCATCAAGCGGGAGGAGCTACATGCATACCACAACAAGGACCATTGGTTCCCCATTCGACCAGTTGATGCAGACAGCGAAGTACAGGTTTGTTGTGGTTCCTCTGTTAGAGATTAGAAGGTTTATTCATGTTGACGTCAGTGGGTTTAGTAACGTTCTAATGTGGGTGTGTTATGAGAGAGACATTTGTACTATAAGCGTGGATTGCAGAGTCAAGTGAGGAAAATCTTAAGGTAAAGGTGAAACTAAGGAAAACTTAGTGAAATCTAAGAATTTTTCGTTTGCATTGCACAGTCAGGAAACTGAGATATCTAAGTTTAGGTGAAGTGTTACCACAATATTTGTGAGAAAAATAATTTCTCTTCATGCATCAACATGCGAATGTAGCTAAAATGTGTATTATTTTCCATTTATTATGCACAAAACTTGCATGATGGTGATTTGTTAATTTATATTTCGTGTTTCGCTTACTGTGAAGCTGAAAAAATGCAAAATAAAAATGGTAAAAAACACGTTGATTGTGTTTATAAACTGGTATCGTAACCACTTTGATTGATAACAGAAGTGACAGTAAAAACACGACATCTCTTTCATGTAAAATGTATGACTATATAAATTGTGTTGTAGATGCCAGTGCAGTCTTTCATTTACACTATGGTTATGTTCCTCTAAAATATTATCAATAAATTAAAAAAATATATATTACTCTCTTCCATGTGCCATTCTAACCTCAATTTACGGCCGCCATGATTTATTTGTAGCCTGAGAAATTCTTAAGGATGGTCTGAGGACACCTTAAGAAATTCTTAGTTTTTCCTTAGATTTCACTTGCTATTTCACTCTGCAATGAAAATTCCTCACAATTCACTCACAGAGGCCTTTGATTTTTCTTAACATGATTGTTCAATCGGCCCTAAATGTTTACAGTTGAAAATATGGTGCAACTGTTTCCCGTGTCTCGGGCAGGGAAGTGTGACCAAGGATAAGAGAAGTCAGTGATAATGGTAAGACTGGCAGCTCTTATTGAGAGTCATGCTCATAGTTCAGTCCACCCAAACAGTAAATAAGTCAAGATAAAATGGGGTGGACCTGGGCTATGGGTAATGCTGATCACAGAAAACATTTGGCCAACTACAATCCCGTAATGATGCTCGCATGTGGAAATCTGTAGGACTCATCTGGGAATCAAACTCAGATTACTGTGGTGGAAGGCAAGTTGTTTGACCACTACAGTACAACTGACTCCTTTACTGTTATTGTTCAGGTACTGTTTTAAGTTTCACTATTTAGGAAGTCCATAACTAGTGTGAACAGGCAGATAGTTTCTCCTAATGCTCTTCTGATGTTCAGAGTATTGTCTGTTAGTCCTTCACGATTTCATTCGGTCAAGTATTCACTGTAAAGTGGATTCTATGAGGTTCCTCAGGGGTGATTCAAGGCCTCACATATCTGCAGTAATGATACAGGACCATTGGAGTCCACCCACAGTCATGACTCAAATTCCAATGTGTTAAGTTGGTACTTAGCAGTTGAACCCTTCATGATAAAGTTTCATATTTGGTCTATGTGCATAACCATTGTAGCATCAAAGTGGTAAAAATCAGTTGTAGGTAGAACACAAGACACACACATTAATAGCCTGTTTAACGGATTACATCATTTAATGACAGCTGCTCAAGTCATTTCGGAAACTAAATCCAGTATTTTGTTTTCGTGTAACAATTTTTGAGCTGGCTACAAGGATACGGAAAGTAAACTCGAAATAACAGTGCTGCAAACCAAATGATCATGCACAACAGGCAGAAAACTATAAGATAAAATCACCTGTGTTGTGGAATAGGTTATAGGTTCAACAGAAACCCGTTACACTGCGGGGCAATTTTTCCCCCAGCATGAATGCATAAATTTGATAATATTCATTCCCAGAATATTGCAGAAGAGCTATAAGCAGGTCTGAGCTATGTCCCCTGAGCATGTGTATATCAGGAATGTACTATAAATTTCATTTGATTGATAACTTTTTTTATTCAAGACAATTGACTTGCTGAATTCATAATTTTTTGTGAGAATTTTGGCTGTTAATCTGTAAATTTCAGAGTTTATTGTAAGGAATTTTATGTGAAACTTGGAACACATTAAGGCAAGGCATGAAATTTCAGGTCAGAAGGCACTAGCCAGACTAAAATCTTTGGTCGCCACCTTTTAGTAAGAAGTTCAAAAAGAAAAAAAAATGTATGTACACGAATTAGCAATATAAACCTATTATTATTAAAAATAACTTCAGACTTTTTTCTTACATGCATATAATTGAATAACTATGTGACCGTGCTGTTCACAATATAACCAAAATTATAAACTTGTTTTGTTTTCTTAAGCAACAATATGTATGAGGTTTAATTTGAAATAAGTACATTGAAGAATTATACTAACACCGCATTTCCGCATTATAAGTTTGTATAACGCTGCCTGTCTGCACTGTAGTACCACTTATCAATTGCCGCTGTTGGGTCAAACGTTGACAGACAGGGTCCATTAACAGCAATTTCAAGCAAATCATCTAGTGTCTCAGTCTTCAAAGAGTTCCTGTAAGTAGTTTTAATTCTGTTGTGACAGCTGAACCCTCTTTCACATGAAGCTGTACTCACTGGAAGAACAGCACAAAATGTAAGTATCTGGATCAAATTCGGAAATCTTGATGAATTGTTTTCACTGTAAATCTGCTCCAGTGCCTGGTTTAAAGTCAGT
>PNEQ01028804.1:0-13454 GCA_003012365.1 Medauroidea extradentata | reverse complement strand
AAGTGGACTTCGGAGATCAAGAATCTTGCAGTCGGGGAGTTGGTTGTCATCAAGGAAGACAACCTCCCTCCGCTCAAGTGGTCCATGGGACGCATCACTGACCTTCATACTGGAGATGATGGAAGAGTCCGTGTCGTCACAGTGAAAACAGCAACTGGTCTTCTCAAGCGAGCAATAAATCGACTGTGTCCATTGCCCTCCAGTAACTAACTATGATTGGTAAAATGTAATGTGGTGATCAAGTATCACAGTAATTTGGGTGCAAGTACCCCATTGAGTAATTGTTGGGGATGGTCATCGGCAGTTTTTTTATTTGTTTATCTGTATGTCCTGTGTCAAGTGCCAGTTATGTGCAGAGGCACCAAATTTTGTAGAGACATCATACTGTGTGTATAAATTTAGTATGTGTACTATGCTTGTTGAAAGAGCAACCTTTCAAGGTGGGCGGCATGTTGAGGCTGTTTGAGTGAAGACATGCTGTGGAGCACGACAGGGCAAGCACCGGCACCGGCTCAACCCCCCTTACCCCCGAGGCAAGGCATGCCTATGGACAATGGCTTAGGAATGTGAAGGGAGGCGAACAATGACCGTGAGGACACTGGCGGATGGGGGTTGGGACAGGCAGGCGGGCGGGTAGCAGGTTTGCTGGGCTGGACACGGCAGTCAGTCAGCATGAGGACTCGTGATCGGACGCTTGCAGTGAGATTGTTTGTTGATGTGATGTATATATGCATGTAGTTCAAAATCAAAATAAACGCACGTCGGCGTAAACATACACCATATCGATCGTACAGCATATTGCTGGTTTAAAAAAGTATTCTACACTACTGGCTCCTACTAATCCGTCGACATGGCATTTTAATTTAGTCAGTTTAATTCCGTTTTTACGCATGATGCTACCAGATGCCAGTTTGCTCGCTGACACATAAGACACAGATGGAGGTCATTCTGGTTGGTATGTTCAGGTGGTGGGGGAGGTGGGGGAGGAAGCGTTATCGTCTGTTTTGTATCAAGTTGCATGAAGTTGGGCTTCTTTTATTTATTAAAGCGACGATTGAGAATGTATTATTATTACTAAATCCAATCCTTTACTTGCACTAATAATTTAATCTTATATATGTTTTGTTTACTGAAACAATTTTTACGGCTTGTGGGTCTATGAAGGCCGAGACCGTGGCTGGGCGCCCCAATTTGCCCGGCGTCCTACGCGACCGCGTACTTCGCTTACACCTAGGACCGGCCCTGCAGTGTGCTGAGCAACAGTCCTTATACCAGCCTTGTACAATATTTGGTGAAGGCGGACACAGGTTTATTAGAAAACTACTCAATATATACATGAGTGATGTCTGCATAGTAATAACATCCAAAGAATAGTACACACCTTTGTACCCATTTCAAGTCATCACTTTTTATCTAAATTTTTTTGTCGAAAATAGCGTAGGGCATACATGGTGTTTTCGCAGTCTTTTCAGAGGACTGTGTACCCGATGTAATTTTCCGCGTTAGATGCGCGGAGACAGTGAAGCGATAAGGTTCAGCTTTCCATTCTCGACGATAGCAAATCTCTTCTATTCGCGGCGCGGCAAAATAGTGTGAATTGTATTTCTACTACTCTTCTTCCTGTGTGACTTAAGCGGAGACCATACAATTTTTTATGTGGAAAGATTGTAGTTAAGACTAACACATGCTTCCAATGCTGTGGTTTACTAATCCAGTTGGTATTTTTCCGATTACAGCTGTCCATTTTTAGCAATTTTGATAGGCTCCAATAACATGTTTATAATAAGCATAATGCATTTTTTTAAATAATAGAAGCCTAATTTTTAACCGTGTTTACTTTTCACAGATAAACATGTTGTGAATAAGTTTAGTTGTTTCGCGTATACAATAATAGGCGCGGTACACCGCAACACCTTCCATGCCTCAGGTGCATAAGCCTCTTCAGGTGTGAACATATCGGAGGAGAATATTTAAAAGCTGAAGGTATGCACAATACTTCTTTATTACTACATTACGTCATTAAATGATAGGGTCACAACTGAATGTATCATAGAGGGTAGTTGTCGGTGAGAAGACAGTATGCTAGAGACTTGCGCCTAGAGGCTAGGGTGGGGCATGATGTATGTGCTGTCTCGTCCTTACCGCCCCAACACTTATAGGCCTCAAACGCGCAAACTACGTCTGAACAGGCAGTCATGTGAAGCATATATCACTTATGCACATCGAACAGTTTTCGAAGAAATTTTATTTCAATCGATTACTAGTTCAAATTATATATTTTTTCTTTTAAAAATTTAGGTTTAAGAAGGGAAAAAACAATTCCAACACTTCCATACGACGGCCTTACGATATCTATTCTTTATTAAGATTTAAAAATTAACATATGCAAAAAAAATATCAACAGAAGATTGTGGCCTTATGTCTGTAATTTTACTACTTATGATTTAACTATCTGGGAGCTGTGTTTCACGGGCACGTAGTTCTCGTTCGTACAGGACATAGTTTGGTATAGTGCTAATCTTACACTACACCATATCGTTGCACACATGTTTTTAAGGGCACCGTCTACCTACCCATTAGAAACTCCAAGTGACGGAGATATAAGGGCGAACTTGAAGCAAGCTTCAAATGTCGCATCGCCTCAAAGAGTCATGATCTCAACTCACATGCAAGGTTCCCGCCGAACCGTTTTTTTACGGGACATTTAGGGTCTTCAAGCGCACTAAAGTCATAATTTTATATTTGTATGAAATAGTGTTAGTTTTGTAGACGATACTTGTGGGTGCAGTTTCCGCTTTCGAAACCATTTTAGCTGGCGTGGTTTTCTCAAAACGGTGTGTCAAAGTCCCAATGTGCATATTCTGTTGCCATGCAAATAGTGAAAACCAGTTGACTGACGTACGTGAAATAATTCACAGTGAAATAACACACTATTGGCTATATAATAAAATATTGAAAAAATCCCGCGAACTGTTTTTATATTTTAAAAAAATGCAGAATTCGCAACTTTTTTCTGAACTTTTGCGATTTTTTTAAAATTCAAAATACTGCATTGTGTTTTTTTAAATGTTTTATTGCATAGCTCATGGGATGTAATTTCACAGTGAATTATTTTGTTTAAGTAGTTCAGTTGGTTTTCGCCATTTGCATGGCAGCGTAACAAGCAAAAGTTTAACTTTGACACCCCGTTATGAGAAAACTATGAGAGCTAAAATTGTTTCATAAGAGTAAAATATACTGACAAGTATCGTCTACAAAACTAACAATATTTCATACAAATATAAAATAATGATTTTATCGCACTTGAACACCCTTATGGGCTTGGCCTACCACACGCTTAAAATGTATTGCCATGTGTTCGTCAATACTTTTTTACGGTACTATTCTACATAGGCCCATTGTGTCAATGTACGAAAAGAAAATACACTTCAAAAGTTGACTGTACTGTCGTTTCAAAGCATCACTTCGATTATAAAAATAATTTTCGAGTCCCTCAAAATTGCTAAAAACAGTTTTTTCAACCTGTTATATCTTAAAAACTATTCACGGGATTCGTATGAAACCACTCTAGAAACATGCAATGAACTTTGCTTAAAACTTTCCGCCAAGAAAAAGATGGGGTCACCACTGAAAGTGTCGGTCAGGAGAGTGATCTTCGATACCACTGCACGCCGTTTCAGTGTCTTATGGTAGAGGTGATACCGCACCAGATAAGCCGGTCAACATCGCCCTTGGCGCCGTACCTCACTCACACAAACACACGCCCAGTAGGCGAGAGGCATGACCATGTAATATTATTGGTGGAAAGTCTATATAAAAGTTCACTTGACATCGCAATCTGAGTTTCACATACATCCGGTAAATACATTTTGAAGTACGGCATTCTGAAAAGGTAGTTTTAAGCCATGTTGGAGGGCTTAGAAACAGCATTTTCAGTTAGCACAATGTCTTAGCAATGAGGTTCCGACCTTGTCTGAAATGTGTTAATCTTTTCGTACATTGGCACAATGGGCACACATGTAATATTTTCGTAGAAAAAGCCTTTTTACAAACACACCAAGACATATTTGAAGCACGTGGTAGGCGGCGTCCTTAATGCAAGTATTTAATAAAAACGTGTCACATGCCCATCAGACTGAAAATAAAATGTTTTTAACTCTTTTAAAATAGACTTAAGGGTGCTCGGTACATATGCTAAACAGTGAGAAACATGTGTACTGTTATTGAACATTATTGAGAAAACGAATGTATTGAAAGTATATCGTTTTCGGAAGTAGGTGTTGTAAAGTTGTATAATTGTTTAAGACATTTGATATATTAAAATCTTTTAACTTTTTAAAGAAATAAATCTGGAAAATACGCCTTTTTTAATGATTTAGTTAATTGTAGTAGAGTAATGTAGCATGAATAACACATAAAACCATGTCTTAGACTTGTACCGTACCGTCCTCTATAGTATGTTGCAATATGAACATTTCTGGAATAATTATAATCCTGTAAAAACCGTAATTAAAATTCAATATTTTCAATTTTTTACCCGACGAAAACAGGACATCTACTCGTTGAGATATGTTATTTATATCCCCAGTACCTTGAAATGAACGCGGAGCAGTTATAAGAGGATAACAAGTGACAACTCATGTTACCAAAAGTGACAGGGATTATCTGCAGGGCGCGATCTATAAGCTAGAGCCAGATTCTCACGAAAATGCCTTCAGTCGGGCCATGCGGTAAATACGAGTGAGGTAGCAATCTTATTTATTTTTATTCATTTAATTCCACTTATTTTTACATGTTGCAAAGTTAAGGCAATATTGACTTGTCTACCACTTAACCACAGTGGTTACCACTTTTAATATCATCAAACAAAGTACATTATTCAATAAGCAAAGAACAGTCTCTTAAAAATTGCAAAACATAAAATACACTGCGAAACACAAATGAGAAAAAAAGGAAAAGAAAACATTACAGACGTCGTTCACAATTCAATGACGCACACATTCACATCAAATTAATGAAAGTGAGATCATCTACTGTTCACTCTGCACTATCAAAATCAGCGTTAATACTTTTCAAAAGAGCTCTTATAAATGTAGGTTGACACAACATTTGTTATTCATGTTCTTCCAGTGCATTCCAGACGCACGCTGCAGAAACTGTAAAATATTTAGAATAAGCATTAGTACAATGCTTAGGTATGAGCAGGGACAGTGGCTTTCGTGCGGGTACCAATTTTATAACGGGGAAGTAATTCAAATTTAGTTGTTAAATAGGAAGGAGATTTAGAATGTATAAAACTTTTCTTAGGATAAGGAGGCAATGTAATTTACGCCTGTTTTCTATTCGTTGCGAGGACAAATGTTTATGAAATTGTTAGATATGATTACGTATTTTAAGGTTAAAAATATAACGTACACATGTATTTTGAATCTTCAGCAATCTAGTGGCTTG
The DNA here is from genome assembly GCA_003012365.1 of Medauroidea extradentata. NCBI lineage: Eukaryota > Metazoa > Arthropoda > Insecta > Phasmatodea > Phasmatidae > Medauroidea > Medauroidea extradentata. The sequence goes on along the minus strand of PNEQ01028804.1, from coordinate 8,003 downwards.
TTCGTCAGTGAGGTCGCTGTAAATCACGTCACAGTAATCAAACAATGTAATAATAAGTGCCTGGACAGGGTATTTTTTAATGTGCAAGTGGAGTTGATTTTTTAGGCTTTTTAGCGAGTGAAGGGTGGCCAGCGCCTTCCTTCATATGCTCGCTACGAGGTGAGACCAATTTTAAGAGCTGTTCAAAATGAGTCCTTGGTTTTTCACTGAAAATGTGAACTCGATTTTCGCATTGCCAACACTAATTTTGGGAAAATCGGCAGTAACCATTTACTATATATTTTTACTTTTTCTTTATAAAGATATGGAAGTTACCGATTTAGATTTCCGGGTTAGCATATTCGTAACCGACACAAAATACCGAATAAAATGACACCTCACTCGTCTTTACCGCATGATTGAAGGCATTCTTTCACTCAGCTGATAGACCAACAAGCTCGTTGCCTCTTCTCAATTGGTTCATTACAATATTATGTTTAGAACGATCTATGTTTTGAAGATACTTCTATTGAAAATTGCGTATAAGTTATAATAAAAATCAAAACTGCTCGGTATTTACTCTCCAATTCACGAGTAAGAAAGCATTTTAGAATAAAATCATTAGAATAGTTGCTAGCATAAGAGCCCCTTATTCAGGCAAATCCCAATACCAGAAACCGAAAATACACTGCCGTCCTAGTAAATGCATAACATTGTTACTTTTGCATGTAGAGGGGTTCCTTTATGTCCGTCTTCAGGATCCTTTTGAAATCTGAGCTTTTACACTTTCTTCAAGCAGACTTTCAGAGACACTGAATGCAATGGTGGAAATAGCTTTTCTATATTCCTACTGGTTCGTAAGCTACGCCCTAAGGGGAGGTCCATGAATCTCAGGGGAATTTGAGGTTTAATCGCGATTTTCTAAGCAGTTCTGTACCTGAAAACGATAGGCAATTACATAATTTAATCTTGCAATTGAGTTAAATGACTTATTTAACATAGGATACACTAGTTCCGACCTAGTGCGTAGGTCGCTGACTACGAGGGAAATTGTGTGATAAAAGCACAAATACAAAGCTTTTGAGCGAAACGAAACAATATAAATTACTTTCATTAATATATGTACTTATAATTACATAAGACTCATGATGTTACCAGTTTCCTAAGTACCAGTGACAAGTTAGTGTGTCAGAGAGGGAGACAACTGTAGTTCACATATTTTCTGCAGACACACAAATGTTTGTCGAGCAGTATGTACATGCATGCGCTGTTGTTGAATTGACTCTTAACGAAGCCTAGCGACAACTTCTACACTACTATTCACACTGGCTGATGTTTCGCACTTCACCAAATTAGCGAAAAACGGTAACTTCGGACCCCAAATAAAATGTTTCCCGTCTTGTAATGACATCGCGCCTTTTGTGTGTTACTAAGGAAGGGTATGAGGATTATTTTTCCCATCTATTCTACGTCTCTAAAGTTCTTATTTACAAATAACCACTTCAATGCATAAATACCGAATTTTTGTAAAGTAATCATAACTCTAATAAAAACCATTAAAATTTTACTGTAACACAATTTTTATGTTAAGTAATAAAGAGCTGTATGAATTGAACACATTACATTTTAGTAGAAATGATTAATATAGGTGTGTTATTTTGGTAGCAAATTAAAAGGATATCTTTCATCTTCAATGAAGGCCGAAAATGAAATCACTAAAAATATCTTAGTACAAAATTAGTTAATCATGTTGCAAATGAGAAAAATATTTGTGTGCTAAACCAGTGGCAATATGCATTCGGATCAGTTTAGAGTAAAATAGAGGGCGGGAACTTTTACTTCAAAATATAACTAATTTTTACCAATGACATATTCAGACAATTCTTGAAACTATTCGTTCGCAGATTGTTGTATGATAAACATCATAAAACGTATATATCCTAGACAGTGAAAATACGTTTCGGAATTATCCAAACCAGGGCACCTAGGTGTAAAGAATTTTGTACGTAGTGGTTTGAACAGTATAGCAACTCCTGCAAAATTTATTGAAAAAAAAATATATATACTACGTTATACTTATTTTGCATATATATTTCACGGTACAACTATATACTAATTAACATTCGTGAGATTTAACCAAACAAATATACAAAGACATTAATATAAACACAATTAAGCTTATCTAATGTTTCATTAAAATAAAAAACTTGCACTTTTTTGAAATTATAAAAATAATCACAAAAATACTATTAATTTGTGTGTATGGCTTTATTTTCTTATCCTGTTCATTTCTAAAGCGAAAGAATTAATCTAACTTGCTAACTGTCCGCAAATGTAAAATCTATCTTCATGTACTTACTCTTTATCTGATCTCTTTAAACTAATGATATGACTTAAGCATCTTTCATTAAAAGTATAACGTAACTACTGCCATGTTACTGACAAAATAGTTTAAGAATAATAATTTATGAAATTAGCACCAGTGCATAAAAATACACGTAGACTTGTATTTTCCTTTGAATATCGCCAACTTTTTTCTGCGACATTGTACATGAAAACGAAGAGTTCAGTTCAACTTAGGTTAGTTCTACTACAGGTTAGAGAAAAAATACGTTTTCTTATGGGAGAGCCTGGCACAGGGAAAATTTCTGCCACTAGTGTCGCTTCAATAGTTAATGTACCAGATAAATGCGAAAACATAGTGAAATGAAATCTAAATAAACTTGGAAATGATAAAAGATTTTTAACTTAATTTTAAAGTGAAAAGAAACCGATTTCACGTTTCGAATTATCAACTTAGTGCAACTTAAAATTCAGGAATGCTCTGTGATTGGTCAGTTTTGTGCACTACCGATACCAGCGCTCAAGCGGCAGAAACTTTTCCTGTGGCAAACTTATAACACATTGATCTTTCTAACCTGTAGTAGGATTCACCTTAGTTCAACTCAGAGGCCGTGTCCGAAATGACTATTTAGGTTACTAAATCAACTACGTGATCAGGTTAGTGCAGTAAATATTTGGGGATTTAGGGTGTAAAATTTACTGACGTGAAGTAGCATGCAAAGTTCCCAAATACCTCCGTAAATTCGTAGACTGCTGTTCACTTACGTTTTATACTCCGCTTTTAGGCTCAAAAACATATAAATATTCATTAAAACAGTAATAGCATAAATTAAAAGCCGTAATGTTATTTTGTATGTAGTAAATTACTATTTTTTAAATTTAGAACACATTTCGTATTTTCTAAATAAATCAAACCCTAAAACAAAATAAATATTATAGTAGAATTCGTAATTTAGGATGTGAAAGAAACAGCTAATTAGTTTATAAACGAATAGACAATATATTCCATAGTGAAAAAAAAAAATAAGAAAAAAACTACATCGAAATACCAACAAGTCAATACCTTCCAACTTTCCCGCATGCAGCACTGTTTCATAACATTCGAATCTATCCACTCTTAATTCCCAAACCCTAGATATGTAAAAACTTCGTTTCGGACATGGCTAGACAAGTAATGGAATTCGGCGTTTGTTGGCTAGACTGTCGGCACTACGCCTCCACTTCGCAGTTTGAGCAAGGAACGGGTTATCAGCACAACAATCTCCGCGCGTATCATGTGTCCCATTGCTTGCCATTGGACTCGCAGTGGAAGAGGTGTCTAACGACCATCCAAGAAAATATACAAATATTAAGCCAGTTTGACGCAATGCCCTTGTCGAACCAGACAGCCTTAACACAGTTTTAGAACACATAATGGCAATAACAGGAGATAATGTTGTCTAAGGTCTCGACTATTAGTCTATTTGAAGCAGACAAAAGGGGAAAGAATTCAGGTCCTGATAGTAGATATTATCTCTTTGACTAAAACATTTGAATCGTATTCCAGATCAAATGACGGAGAGAATATACCGTATTCACAAAGCCTCTACTCGGAGCAGTTAGAATTGGAGCATGTGCGTACAACTCAAACCTCAACATCAGTAAACGTCATTGAAAACTACTTCATTACAAAACCATCTTGTGAAATGTGTAACAGAAATTATATCAGTAGTCTGAGTAAATTTTATAGAAGATATAATCAGTGTAGACAGACAAACTTAGGCCTATCATCACGAACGAGTGAACTTGTTTGACAGTTCTGAAGATAACAATGTGTAAACATTTTTTTGTGGAAAAATCATGCTTTGTTTGCCATATATATATATATGTCAAACAAAGCATATATATACACACGCACATTGAAATAAGACTATCCCAGCGGTTAATGAGCCCGGTATAGGGACCTACTTTATTTTGCCACTGTAAAAATTGTAGTCACGCCAGCTTACAAAGATGTCACAAAACTGCATTCGTACGTGATACATAGTATATTCTATTCTGTTTCGCATGATTTCAGAAAATGTTATCCAATCTGAGGAAGCATACTTTCTACATTATACAATATCTGTTACACCACAAAACCTAACTTACTGTACATACGGTGGAATGGACATTTCAGGGTAATTTTTTTTATCCAAAAACTAGCGTTACGTCAAACACTTACAATGTCACAATTTACTGAAATTTCTCAAGATGGGAGGGTGGAATGTAAATATTTTACTAATTCACGGGTACGGTAATTAGAACTAGAGCAAGAACGAGTATATCAATCACCCCTCTATTGACCTAATTCTTTCAATTTATTTGCATGATGATACGCACACAGGGAAAAAGGTGTGACCTTCATCCGAACCCATGCGTGGGAAACATGGAGACGTATCCTTTATTAGGCATGTATTTCTGTACCTGTACGACCCATCGTAGTGAATAAGAATCTGATTGAAACAAGGAATGAAAAAGGCTCACATGACCGAACACGCTCAGACACGCCATTACTGCTATATAAGCACTCGAAGTCGGAGCATTATGACAGTGCCAACGTGTAGGCAACCGAATTAGCAAGTACATGGTGACGTACTTCGGAAATTCCACTACCTGCCAGCGATGTGCAACCCTGCATACGTGTTATCATGCATAGGAGTTTAATCTGGAAAATCAATAATGTTGTATTCGTAGTAGATGACTTATCACCATTTCAAATGTTCATCAATGTAACGTTCACAGTCGTTGCACATCCTTACTGTGATGGTTACTTAATTATTGTTCTTGATTTAAGTCTGAGTACCGTCACACGCGAGCTTTTCTGCCATTTGCAGTCCATCCTGTACAACTAATTATGTCCGGAACTATGGAAATTTTTACTCATGTTTGGTAGGAAGATAGTGTGCACGAGTGAAGCGAAGTCCGCGAGCCACGTTTTTTTATTATCTGCTGGTGGCAGTAAAATGGTAAGACATACGGGCAAGATGGTAGCTCAACAGGAATCTTATCGCCTTTATATGCGTGGAGCACTTATTTTTCCCAATGAAAACATAAGCGGCGGCCCTGTCATTTTATTTGTGAAAATTATTACGTAACGTGAAACCTATGTTACTGTTTCTGTTTTCCAAATAATGTTGGTATTTTGCCAGTTAGAGCAATATGAAATAACCCTTTTTTTTTCAAATAGAAAGAAACGCCTTTGGGTATTTTTAAAATCACACAAACAAAGTTTGAAAGTTGCCGTATTTTGTTACAGTTCTTAGGAATATGTTAGTTGTTTCGGTTATTACAAACCACGCATGACACTCTAAATTACTGTTCGTTACTAAGCGAGGATTTCTCTTAGGGCCGTATCTATAAACGGCTTTCGAATGACAACCAACTGCTATCCCCATAGAGAAAGCATTGGTGAGTAGTTGGTTGTAATTTGAAAGCCGTTTATAGATACGGCCCTTAGTCAAAGCCGTTTATAGATACGGCCCTTAGTCACTGTGTCTGCTTAATGTGTGCAAAAAATAAACAATATTCGTTTCTTACTTTCGCAAAGACTTGTTCGGAGAGCACACAATGCTTCGATAAAAATGACTAGTGAGATTGAGATGTAAATTGTTAATGTAGACAGACATGTTAAGATAAGTTACTGGGGCGTCTAGCAAACATAGGCCTAGATAATATTATTTTTAATTAAATATTTTAGTATAAAATTAAATATACGAGTTCCAATATCAGAAGACCGAAAAATTATGCATCACTTTGTCGTTCGTAGCCGAGATTCTCCCGATAGCTATCGTAAGCAATGTTGCAACTATAATTGACAGTTGATTATTAGAGTAATGTTAAACAGTCAATAAACGATTGAATGTTCCTACATAACAAATTATTTCGTGGCTGAAACACAACTGTACTCATTCACTGTACGTGTATTAGGGCAAATATTTTCTGATACCGAAATGTTATTTGTAGATTATCATGCCGGAGATTAAAATAACTACCACGGTTTATGAAACGGTCTGTAGCAATATTCAGAGCGTCCACATTCCATTTTCAGGTATTTACGACCACTATTGGTTAGAAACTATTTTTTCCTCAAATAAGTTTTGTTGTAATTCATATAGGAAAAAGTTAAGTTTATAGTGGCAGCTGTCTTAACTAGCTACTTGCAACTGTTAGTAGTAATTTTGCTGGTTGCATTTACCTATAACGTAAGTCTTAGCATGAAGTAAGCTTTCTAGTCCCTTTTTGTAATGTTACTGTAGATATAAATAGAGTATTGTTTATTAAATTGACTTACAAACAGAAGAACTGAATGAATAACGGATAAAACTGATTGTTTAAGCACCAAAAATTAAATGAAGACAGCGATGCTAGTTAATAAAAACACAGAAAAAAACTGGACGGCAATATAGAGTTGCACTGACTTATTTTCAGATTCTTAAAAGGGCTCTAAACGTTTTTATGCTCAATGCAGTATGTACGTAATTACTATGTTACGCAATAAGCGGTGGTAATACCATAATAAACGGATGCTTAAAAAATTTTCCGTAACTTGTTACCGAGCAAAACCCTTAGGGTATGTACAAAAATCATGTTAGGTTTGATGGTAATGCATGTAAGTGTCGATCTACATGCGTGTCAGCTGTGTGCACCGTGCGAGCCTGCTAGCTCCTCCCACTAGGTACGCGCACGCGCGGCGACTGGGAGCCAAGAGCCACTCCCACGCGAAATGTGACATGTTTTCCAATCCCGCTTCCCGGCGACGATGTGCTCCATCTGGACCAACGAGCATTAACCCTACGGAAAGAGAGGTAACTCAATGCTATGAAATGGGTCCTGAATATTTCCTTCTTATTTGCTGCATGTGTGTTCCCTAGCGCTTCATTCTAGCCACGGGTAAATATAGCAACACCAAAGGACGAGCAGTGCGCATGCGTCGTTTTCCTTAGATTACAACACATAGACTTCTATCGAAGTCAAGTATTTGTATATCGATCGATTGAACACTTTCGATTGTCGTAACTGCAGTCGACATGTATGTTTCTGTTTTTATTTTTTTTACGTAGTTTAGGTGTTAGGTCGTAAAAATAATGAGTTCTTTAATTGTACATAACGATGGGATAATGTTTGACATTAAGGGCCGGTCTTACCATCTCTGGGTAACATCTGGGTAAATTTTATCTCCTAGGTAGATGACAAACTGCGTCTTACGAACTCTAGGTAGGCCTAACTAAGGGATAAATTTCTGGCTATTTTATCAGGAGGTTGAAGCTCTGGATAAGGCGTACACCATGGTCATATAGTTAGGTCTGGCAACTGCCTATCTTTCGCAATGCTTGGCCGCGTGCGCTTAGTGAAGCTCGCGGCGGCTTGCGAACTACGAGCGCTAGTAGTAGGTTGACCCATCGTCTGCATTGTTATTGATAGGCGTTTCGGACATTCTCGGTTACTACAATTTATAGAGTTATGCAAATAACTTGTCGCATTTACAAGAAGAAATTCGTTATATTGAGGTGATTTTGACACTGTTGGAATCATTATCTTTGTCTTATTTAGCGAACAATTCGAAATGACAAGTGTGCATCGCGCCTGTATGCTACGAGACTTCAAGGAATGTTATTGGCTCAAAAACTTTAAATTACTCGTTATTTCATAGTTCCAAAGGA
>PNEQ01028803.1:0-13454 GCA_003012365.1 Medauroidea extradentata | reverse complement strand
GTTCCAATGTGATGGAGCTCCAGCTCACTACGCCCTCTGTGTTCGTGACCACCTGAACAGGGCCTTTGGACAGCAGTGGATAGGACGGGGTGGCCCCATTGCCTGGCCACCACGTTCCCCCGACCTCTCGCCTTTGGACTTCTACCTTTGGGGCCATGTGAAGTCCCTTGTGTACGCCACTCCTGTACATACCAGGGAAAAACTGGTGGCCAGGATACATGCTGCGTTTCAGACCATCAAAAACACACCAGCTGTCTTCAGCGATGTGCGACGCAACATGTTACGGTGCTGCACTGCATGTATCGGGTGTGGCGGAGGACAATTTGAGCAGCAAATTTAAAAGGTAAACGTAGCGAGTGTAACACATGCACGGTGTCTCGTACAGTCACAGAGCATCAAAGCGGGTAGTACATAACACAACACAACATGTTTTCACTGGCTTGTTGTCGCCAGGTAACCTGCCGACCCCTGTTACTTTGGTGCACCATTGCAGGTATAAGGATGCATTTTCGGACATGGGTTCCTTAATCAAATATGTTCCAAACATGCACATCTACCTTCCCTATCAATTTGTAACACTTATTCTTGGCCACCCTGTATATTTATACTAAACACTATTCAACTTTTAGATTAAGTGTCAATTTTCTCGCACATTACAAAATTATGACTAAACTACGTTTCGGCGTTAATTGTAACAATTATGAGATTTTTAAATGTTTGTTGCAATGGGAGTTTACAAAATAGAATTTATTGATTTGTGAACACACGCCATTGCTCGTGTTTTGCTGATCAAACTTACATTGAATGACAGAGTACAAAAACAACAAAAAAAACAAACACAAAAAAAAAACAGAAAATAGTCAATCCCAGAGGAATCCTGTCAGTTTTTTTACAACAAAGAATTCTAAACGTAGAATTCAGTTGAATATAGACACAACACCCAGACACAAAAGACAGGCACAAATAGAAACAAATTCCCAAAATGGAAAAAGATGGAAGTAGACAAAAAACAGTGAACAGTGGACAACAAACAAAAGACAAGGGACAACACAACACAAATTAAAAACAACTAAAAAATGCTACAGTTCGGGAATTGCGTTCTATTCTCGTCTTCAAGCTGAGACACAGCTGGTCGGAACACCAGAATCGCTGAGACTGTTAAATAGGATATATTTATTTAGTTTTTTTATTATTTTTACTGTCTGACATGGTTTCTTTTTTTATTATTATTGTTAAAGGCAACCACATATTTTTCAGTTCAATGCTCATAAGCCAACAGAGCATTGAACTGAAAATATGTGGTTGCCTTTAATAAAAAAAAGAAACCATGTTAGACAATAAAATTAAAAAACAAAATAAATAATTTTTTTTGTACTGCCCCTCCTCGCAAGGTGATCCCCGACCTGCCAGCTGGCTTGGCGGAACCTCCCGATAATGGGGGGTAGCTAGGGGGAGGAAACTAGTACATGCCAACCGTTAGGCTATACACTATTTCAGTAAATGTAAAAGTGTGACCCAGAGTGCCATTCCATTTTCCCTTCTTTTGAGGGAAGATGGGACCGCACCCAGGCCCTCGATGTGTCTAAGCGCTGGGGATGTAGACTGTAGGAGCAGCAATTATTGTGCTCCGACAGCCTATCTGCGTAGTCTAGTGGGGAAGCAACAGTAAACCAGCGCCGCACTGAAGGAAACCTGTTACCCGATTATAATAATTGAACGCGCCCAAATTGACCCGAAAGATTGGGGAGCATGGGTGTATTTTAGGAAGGGAAGCTCTAGCCAGCTGGGTCAGTGATGGCAAGAGCTTATGGTGCTATATATGATGGATTTAGCATATTATGATCATTTCAAGCTAAAAAATGAAGTTAAGCTTATATATTTTTTTTTTTAGTTTAACGACAGAATAGCTGTTTGAAAAGCTTTTAAAAACCCATTTGGCTGGCGAACAACTCGTAGTACATTACCGTTTCGTATACACGGCATATTATTAATTATTTAAAATGTTATCTGATTTAATGGAAATTCTTGCTATAATAACAGAAATATCTCATGTTTGTTAGGTACATGTGCTAGTGCTGACGCTTAACTCATTGAAATACTTGTTTAGAAACTTTATCTACATGAAGTGTTTGGTGGCTCAGAGGTAAAGTTTTGGTTTGCTGACCCCGAAGGTTGATGGTTCAAAACTCACTTGAAGTATATATTTTTAGTAATTTAAATTTGTTAATTTATATTTGCAGATTACGAATAAGTGAAATTTTCTTGGTTTTAAACGTGCAGCCTCTGTATAATGTGATTACCCTATTGTACGAGAACTGTTATGGAGATGCAATTTTTTATTTCTAACATATTTTTTACATTGGTCTTTCATTTATACCATTCCTTGGCGATATATAATCATCTAGTTACCTTGGGCGATATTCTGGACAAATGGCGACGAAATATATTGAGGAATCCACAGTAATTTCATGTATTTGAAGAATGCAGAGTAGTCGGGTTCTTATTGGTTGGAATTAAGAATTAACACATTTATTATGACCCAGAATTACTTAAGACTTTTTTCCGTGTGTGTGATTGACGCTTACTGCATAATTCTTAATTCTTAAGTTTTTAATTGTGAACTAAGCTTAAAAAGAAAAGAAAAAAAAACTCGCATGTGAGCTTCATTTATTTCCACAAAACACTATCGAAAATGATAGGGTGCATTCCTATAGTCATTACGGGTGCTATTTACAGGTAGAAAATTGTGTTATGTTATCATATTTATACTGGAAGTGAATGTGAAAAATATCTTTCAGCTGGCTGTCATCCGAAAGACATTTATCGAATATGGAAGGTGGACCAGCTACCACAAGAATGTCTGTTGAATGTACTTTCGAATGGCGACTATAGGTTCGGACCTTAAGGCTATATTACACGGTACCTAATTCCATACTAGCATGTACAAGATCTGCTATAACAGGTGCTATACCGGCCGTTACGGCAGACTGGTTTTTATCCACCTGGCGGCAGTTTTCATACCAGGTTTCATAATAAAACCCACGTTATTTTCCATCCCAGGTCCTACATCAGCTTTCGTAAAACACCAATCACGTTGCAGCAACAGAGTGTGGAGCGCTCCAAGTGACAACTGCATGAAATATTACAAGGAAGCCAAGCCAAACGTGTTTTGTCATCATAGCTGAATATTGCGTACATAAGTTTCAAATTTTAAAACACTAACAGCATTAAAACTAGATCAATTTTAACTCCAGTGAAGTGTGTTTATTTTAAGTAGTATTTCAACTCATTCCCAAAACTTAAAACGATAAATAATAATTTTAAGGGGAAGTAAAATTGAGTTATTACATAGTTATAACTGTTCAAGATGTGTGTGGTAGGAGTGGTGTGAGTCCGACCGCTTGGCTCAGTGGTTAGTGCTCCTGGCAGCTGGGTCAAGGGTCCCGGGTTCAATTCCCGGTCCGGGGAGGTGGCATTTACAGTCAGAAACTTTCTCGGGTTCAGGACTGAGTGTTTGTTTTCGTTTTGTCTGTCTGCCACACGCCTACGTCCAATTACGTCACTTACACAAAAGCAAACAAAAGTCAAAAAATTAAAAAAAAATTGGTCCGAGTACGTGACTTGGAAATGACATTTTTTACCTGTGCAGGTTCAAAACTCGGCAGTATTTTTTTTTTTTTACTTTTTGTGTATTAACATCTGCGTGCAAATTGTATATTCTTCTTTAAGGAATAAATGTTTTGTAGACATAATTACGGACCGATAAACAATTAAAATTTTTTTAAGCTTTTTACATTATTTTCATCTTTATAATTTTAGTACGTTTGAAGTAAATAAATGAAGGTAATATATATTTTTAACAAGAAACGACGAATTTTTAAAATGTGCGAGGTATGTGTATAGAAAATTATGTTAGATAGTGGGCTGTTCTATAGGTAAGGTATCAGTACAGGCCTATGCCATTTACAGCTGGCAAAAATGTCACGCCAGCTACTATCGTGTCAAAACACGAAATCACCAGCTAATACAATAAAATAATAGTTTAAAATACAGATTGTGGATGTTTATGTCACCGATAGCAAATGACAGGCAGTTCAGGTTCACATTGCTTGACCATAAAAATAGTTTACTGATATTGTATTTATATGCAGGTATGTTAAAAATAAAATACCTTCGACAAACACATAAGTTAATATGAAACCGAAATAGATCGGATAAATAAGTTAAAAAAAAGTTATTGGACTGCCGGGATTTGAACCTCAAACCGAAAACAATTTTTCACTGTGGAGCAGGGATACTACCATTTTTTGTTTTTTATTCATTTTTTAATTTTTTAAAAAATGTTTGGCGCAGTGGCGAGGCGGAAGCTTCCGCATCAATACTGCACCAAACATCCGCCCTTAAATGTTACTTATTTGAGCAACCCCGAGTCATTTACGTGAGACAGTTTCATAGTGACAATTTTTGAGACCATTTGGACAATCACAAATTAACACTAAGCCAGACCTGGGAATCGAACCCAGAACCCCTCGCACCAAAATCGGCCATTCAACCAACTGAGCCACAGGGGGTCGGCTTTCACTAAACCACCAGACACAACTCGCTCGCGAGTTAATTATTGTAGTTACCATACAATCGTCTCTTGTATATTGAAAATTGTATTTATTGTGCTATTATTGACGATGCAGTATTTATATGTGCATTACATTATTGATACTGCCACAAAGATTCATCCCACATAAAATTCAATTCCCATATAATTTGTTTCCCATAAAAAAATTATATATTCAGCTGGAGTTGCTCGAGTGTTGGCCATTTTCACGTGCATCAACATCGCTTCCTTCTAGTGACTCAAGCTAGCATCGTGTAATAGCAATATGCCTGACCAGCTTATATAGCAGCCATTATAACAGCTTGTATGGCTGCCTTTATAAATGTCAAGTAGGTGAACTGAGAGTTCGCTTTGTGTAATCATGGCTACGAGTTCGTCGACACAGTATCCAATATTAACTGATACTAATTTGAAAACTGGAAATTCTATGTGTTGCTACTGCTTGATGAGAAAGATGTACGGGGAATTGTGGATGTATACAAGAAGCTAGAAGATTTATATGGAGAAGAATTGATGCGGGTGGGGTTGGAGGTTATGAGTTAGATTCCACCAGATAGCACCGGCAAATTAATGCACGGTATCGCCAGCCTGTTGTGAGAACGGGCACTCAAAATGAGAGACAGACTCTATTTCACAGGGTCATGCGGCCGTGGAGTAGAAATAACACTCCCCGCTTGTCGTCGTGAATACTTACGCAGGGTAATCTTTTGGCGTTCCCCACGCCCATAGCACAGACAAAGCACCAATAGATACACCCTACGCAACACACTGGGTAGTGCGGAATGAAGGGTCCCGCGCCCTGAAGGCCGTGAAGCGGCAAGCTAATAAAATACATACCTCAATGATATCCTTATTTATTGTAAAGCATCATACTCCGTACAAACTCCAAACACGGTGATGCGCTAAGCGGATCTGGCCCTAAGCCCGACCGTTGGGCTACACTGCATTTAAAACACCACGTGGGTGACAAATTACTTACTTACGGCCTCTGGGCGGTTGAGTTGCAAATGATTGAGAGGCACCTCCTGGCCAATAAAAAGAGAATTACGGTTCTGCGGTTGAAAATTTAAACTACTGATACGCTATGAATCATGCAAAGTTTTGTAGGGCACGGAGTGACTCGCGCATCCGTCCGCCTCGATTCGCCAACTGACGATTCCTTCCCGCGCCGGCGACCTCATCCAGCCAAGCGCGGGAAGCAACCGCCAAAATTCAAAATACACTTATAAACATAGAGGCAAAGGCCCCAAAACACTGGAAAATTATGCACTTGCTTAATAGCGTCCCAAATTTGGTTTGTGGGAGAATTTATATGATTTTCAGTTATTTACGAGTACATTAGAATTTTAAATTAGGTGGCACAAAAGAGAACTGGCAATGTTGAAAATATTTATAGAATTAATTAGACACATAAAACACTACTGATTTATGTTACCATTAAATTAAGGAAAAGGCAATTGAAGATTTAACACAAAAGACATGGACTGCAAAGTTGGCTACATGGGCGAGTCCAACTTACCCACGAGGCGCAGGGGTGTTTCTACCGTTGTTTGAGGTTAAGTATGAAAAAGTATTACTTGGGAATTTTTCAGACACAACAAGGTTACCCCTGGCCACGGAACACAACTACCTACTGGTGGTCTGACCCACGTTGATGGTATTAGCACAAGAGTGCTAGAAACGACACATGTTGACAAAAGGTGGATTTACTGTGGTTTCCGCCAATGGGGCACCTTGCTGCCAATAAATGGTAGTTCTGTTAATGTGGCACACACACTGTCTACACTCGACGTCACAGGGCCGGCGTCTAGGCGCCGTCACCTCTTGCGCACATGTAGTCGGGTGTGTTCACATATGCGCCGGCGGTACTGCCGCCGCTGTCGTTCCGTAATTGTGGTGTGGTGCGCACGATGGGCTGTACTGGAAGAGGAACGCGAGCGTCGCGCGTCAGAATTTAAAAAGGTAAAAGTAGAAGATAGGAAAGCAAGGAACATCATTATCAATTGTGTATCAGATCATCACATAGAATACGTGCGGGAAGCAGTGTCGGCTCAAGGTTTAAGCAATGTCTTCGAAAGGAAGAGTGCGATTTCGAAGTTACTAGTGCGAAAGAAGTTGCTGTTTTTAAAATGCACAATAACTTTACATGAACATTTTAATAAATTTGATAGCTTGGTGTACGAACTGGAGTCAATAGATGGACTATGGATCCTCTCGATAGCGAGTAAATCGGTCGGAAACCTCATGCGATAAAGATATTCCAGACCACAAGATCTCAAAATGTTCAACTCGATCCTGTCGCTGGATCCACATAGATCTACCCTGCTCGGGAGTAGGGTAGATAGCAGTACGCAGACAATACACAGGATAGAGAACATAAAAAGTAAACAGACTCCTGCATGTGTACATAACAGAAAATATGTTGTAAGGCGGTTTGAACGCATGTTTACGGAAAATACTATGTCGGATCATAGTTTTTTTTAACAAGAAGTGTGGAGCAGTTTATCAAGTAAAAATTTCGCCACAGTATGTAATTCAGGTATGGAATAAATTATGATTGCTAGCACGCAATTTTAATGCTATGTATGTATACTATACTAGCACAAAAGGATATTCTGCACTGTTTTAAGCTGGTCTAATCACAAAGGGAGACCTGATAAGCTTCCTGGAATCCCTAAGACAGTGTAGAGCTTGAGTGACAGCAATGTTACCCCCGCACTGAGGGGGCACGTCTGCAGCTGTACCTGTCCCCAGTGATGATAAGCGGCGGCGGCTGCTGCTAATAATGGGCAGTACATCATGAAAGCTGTGTGTAGCTAATTTTTCAATGTGTTCGCATACAGAGGATAGGTGTTTATTGGCAAACGAAGAGGTCTTGCGGCATAAAAGACTTGTACATCTCAACCGTAAGGGTCTGAAACAGATAGAGTTGCCAACATCTAGTAAAGTATGTGATGCGTGTCGACTGGGAAACGCTACAAGTCAACCTTTTCAAAGAAGTCTTTCACCAAGATCTTCCCGCATGGGAAAGTTACTGCACACAGATGTGGGAGGGCCAATGTCTACATAATGGTAAACAATATTATCAGACCATAATATATAAATTCTCATATTTTCGTGTAGTCTATCTGCTGAGGGCAAAGGCTGAAGCTGCAGAAAATTTGGTGAACTATATTCGTCACCTAGAATCTTGTTTTGGAGCTAATTGCACTGCAATACTTGTTTTGGAGCAAATTGCACTGCAAGAGTGAGGTGTGACAATGGAGGAGAGATTTTGTCAAGGAAACTCAAAACATTCTGTGCCGAGAAAGGTGTAGCACTAAAGTACACATTACCATTTTCACCTCAAATGAATGGTACTAGTGAAATGATGAACAGGGCTCTACTGGGCAAGGTCAGGACCATGTTTGCAGAGACCTACCTTCTGAGATGCTTGTGGGGTGAGGTCATATGCACAGCTGCATATAAGTTGATTCGGTCACCCACAGCTGCACTAGGAGGGAATATTCTGGCAGACATTTACTTAGGCAAAAGTGATTGATCGAAACTGAAGGTTTTTGGACCCAAATCCTGGATGGTAAAAGTGCCTAAATCGACAAATTAGATACTAGAGCCATACTTATCAGAATGATAGGATATGACCTAAGGGGAATAGGACGTGGGACACAGTGTCAAATAAAATGCACATATCAAGGTATGTAACGTTTGATGAAACAGACAAAGTGTATAAAGATAAGAAAAATATGGACAGATCTGCACCAAAACTAATGTTTAAAGAAAATGCTAAAAAAGGGTGAGATTACAACAACCAAGAGACAACAGATGGTGAGGTATATGATGAAGTGTTACGAGTTTAAGAGAAGAGTAAGAAAGCTCAAACATATAGAAAACTTTGAACTGTATGTTGTGTAATGTATTGTTTGGAGACAGACACCGATCCACAAACTTATTAAGAAGCACTCCACAAGAGCGAAGATTGGAGAGACACAATTCAAAAGGAACTGAACACACACAAGAAGTTTCAAATTTAGGTTGAAGCAGATGTACCAGAAAACGTGGCACCAATCGAAAACAAAATGGGTTTTCAACACTAAACCAGATGGAACAAAGAAAGCATGACTAGTGGCAAAAGGCTTTCAAAGGAACTTTCAAGGGGAAAGCAAAGAACTTTTGTATGCACCAGTGGCGAAAATGTTCACAATTAGGCGTGCAATATCATATGCTTAACAAAAGGATTGGACGGTTAAGCAAATTGACTGACCCACTGCATTTTTTAATTGAACATTTGAAGAAGATGTGTGTGTGTCTTTCAGCCATAGGGAGTAAAAGGATAAAATTAAATACTAAAACTTCAACATGCCCTGTATGGACTTAAAGTAGCATCATGCTGTTGGAATCATAGATTCAACCAGTTCGCAGAAGAGAATAGTTTGAGTAGGTCCAAAGTCGATGTGTGTTTATACATCGGAAAAGACGTGTGGTTGGTAAAATGCGTAAATGACAAACTTTTTATCAGTGTGAAGTCAAGAACAGAGGGATTGGCAGAACGACTCATAGACGAGTTTGATGCAAAAGAATTGCGGGACACATATGCTTTGTAGGAACACAGGTTAAAGGAGAGGGCACCAGAATAGAACTAACTCAGAGCAAGCTCATATGCAAAATAACTGAGCGGTTTAATATTGCAGAATACAAATTCTGCACTACACCTATGGAAGATAGAATTGAAGTCGGAAGCACAGATGTGGTTGTGAATGTTCCATTTCGAGAGCTAGTAGGCAATTTGTCACATTCGTCCCAAATTACCAGGCCAGATATAACCTTTGCGACATCATACATAGGCCTATTTCTGGACCACCCAACACATCCTGTATGGAATACAGCAAAGAGGGTACTTCGATATTTGAAAGGAACGATGGACAGGAGCATGGTCTATGAAAAGTACCCAAAAGAGTACGACAAAGTCATTACCTATGTAGATGCAGACTGGGGAGGTAATAGGACAGATCGCAATTGTATAAGTGGGATGCCAACGTTCCACTCTGGGAACCTTGTGTCATGGAGTTCAAAAAAACATCAAGCCGTAGCTTTGAGCTCAGTAGAAGCAGAATATGTTGCAGGTAGTTATGCTGCAACTGGGCTTCTTAATTTGAAAGGTCTCTTGTCAGAATTTGTAGGCAGTGTTGTAGTGGGGGCGGAGCGAGGCGGTGCGACGCTCCGCCACTGCTCTTGAGGCAGGAGCGGAAGCTCCGCCACTGTTAGCAATTTTGTTATTATTTCTGCCAGTAAAACTGGCAAAATACTTTATTTTGCACCTTCAAACTCAAAGGTTCCCTGGGGAGGACCCCCGGACCCCCCGCTTTGATTGAAGCGGATGGATGAACCAATGGGTCTGAAATACTTAGAGTTCCGGCACTGAAAATTCTGGCACTGCAACACTGTTTGTAGGTAGTGAAAGTAATGTGAAATGTGATTTGCATGTAGACAATCTAGGAGCAATACCCATGATGGGGAACTTTTAGAACACCAAATGCTCAAAACACATTGACATAAGGTAGCATTTCTTAAAGGATGTCACTAAAAACTTTTTAGTGTTTTCTATGTTTAATCAGACTTGAATATAGTTGATATGTTTACCAAGCCATTAAGGTCAACCAAGTTCTATGAGGCTAGGGACAAATTGATTTAAGATAGTTATAGTTAATCTTGATAAGCAAAGTGTATTACATGTGTACAATTCCAAGTCTTGTTTGATAAGTGAAGATAGGAAATATAATTTTCGTGTTAATGTAAGATATTATTGATAAGCTATTAAATATGGTATCTGAAAGACTTGAAATTGGGAGGGAGTGTTACGGTAATGTGATTGACATTGGTTAAAGTTGGCTACGCTGTTCATGTTGTTTTTCTTAGTCACTTCAGAAAACAATGTTTTACAATGATAGAATGATTATCAGGTTATGTGTTCAACATATTGCTTTTTATGTGAAAAGTAAGGTAAGAACTTAACAGAGGCGACTATTGCCAAGCGATTATCACCGAGCAACAGTCGCTCATAGAGCAACTCGTAGGCGACCCGCCTTCAACTCGATTTGCACATAATGTGAGTGAACATAACGTCAGTTGATAATGTAATTAGGCAGAAGAGAACCAACCAACGGGATTCCATTTCATGAAACATTAATGTACAATATGCCCACAACCAAACAGCTTGGCTCCTTCTGTAAAATAAGTCTTTATTAAGTAAATACAACACTATATGACCATATCAATAAAATTCTATGGTACACTTTGCACTACTGTAGATCAGAGACTATGGGCGAATACCTACAAACAGATCTTACATTAAGCAAGATTAACGATTTTTATGTAGCTGCACATGGAAAAGAAGGATCGGTGTAATATTCTTTGTACAAATAAAAGTGTTCTTTGAGATGTTCAACTTGAAATTAAAACCACTCAAAAAGGATACATGCAATCTGTACGACATGTTGGCTATCAAGTAAAATAATGCTGAAGCTAATGTCTAACAGGAAAGGATTCGGCAAGAACGTTAGGTACACTTCTGAGTTATCGCCCAATGGGGTTTTCATTAGTCATTTCAGAACTTCAGATCTGTGCGGCGGCGTACATTCCTGCCAAACTTGGAGTAATGCTTTTACATGAAATCAAATTATACACTGAAAAAAATTTTAATATAGCAGACATACATGAATAATTCTTACGCTCGTATCTGCAAGTTCAAAGTCTTTATAGGGCACTTTCTGAAATATGTTGTGAAATGAAAGCAACAAATAAACTTCTGTAAAAAAACATCAGAATAAAGTACGTAATATTTAAAACGTAAATAATCAAGCAAAATCACCAGCAAATTACAAAATAAAGAAAATACTTAGAGGATGATTAAAACCTTTTATTGGCTGCCTTTCCACAGTGTCCTACTGCCCAAGTCATTTGCTTTGTACATTCATGGAAAATATATTTTAAGAGTTCTGTATTACAAGTAACCTAAAATATTTAGTGTAAAATCACTTCATGTGTGTCTGTCATTAGTTTAGCACAAATCATCTGGGCTTCAAAACCGACGCCGTCACTTGCTGTCTGTGTTATGTCGTGGTGCGTTGCGCTCCGAAGCCTCAAGCATTCTTACACAGTCTCTAGCATCTCAAGTTAATTTTGCAAATGCTACCAATTCGTTAGAAGGCCTTGCTTAGTAAAAGGTAGTCTAAAACTGTTCGATTGAGGCTGACAGTCCATCATCACAGCTTGTGGGAACAGGAATTTACCTTCCACGTTGTGAAGACCGGCATTTAGGTTGTTTCTGTCAGTGGGGAGGGCTGTTATGTGCCCAGGACACTGCAGCAATAGCCCAGAGACGTCGGAAGCAGCAGAACGGGCTTCCACGGCATACTTCAAGGGCATCAGGCTGCAAAATCAAGTCGCTGAACAAAGGAAATCTTCTGCGTCTATGACCCAATGGCAAGGCACTCACATAGATAAAAACTGACGTTTGGACAGTAATTCA
Source organism: Medauroidea extradentata (assembly GCA_003012365.1). Lineage (NCBI taxonomy): Eukaryota > Metazoa > Arthropoda > Insecta > Phasmatodea > Phasmatidae > Medauroidea > Medauroidea extradentata. The sequence goes on along the minus strand of PNEQ01028803.1, from coordinate 1,317 downwards.
TTTGATTCCAAAAGAAGCTGCATCAATTTAAACGAATCTGTTTGCAGACAAAAATGCAGGCGATGACATTAATGGAAAAGAAGAGACGCCAGATTTTGAGTTGATTATTGAGGATTACAATAAAATTAATATTGATGACAAACAGTATGTTGAAAGTGTATGTGTGTTTTTCATGGTGCTATTTTTTTTACTGGTCCCTTTAATGATTTTAATATCATCGTAGATTAACAGGTTATGTTTGTTATTAGACATTAACATCGATGTCAATAAAGTGACACTGGATTTAGAGTTGAAATTGAAGGAATTCAATACAAGTTTATGTTGATGACAAACCGTGTTTTAAAAGCGTTTTAGTGTTATTCATTACATGGTTTTATTTTACTGTTCATTTTAATAGTATATATCAACAAATATCAACAGGCATAGTGTTCTCTATTTGGCTTCACACCATTCGACTCTATTCGGACCTTACGTTAACTCCATGAACACACACACATCCATATATATATATATATGTGTGTGTGTGTGTGTGTGTGTGTGCATGGCCTGTAGCCCCGTAAGGTACAGTGCAGTGCAACCAGACAATCAGGCAGGATAAAGCAGAGCAGAGCAGTGCAGTAATGTTGTCAGAGTAACCAGGTTCGGAGTGACATGTCCACCAACCTAACAGATGCACACTAACCACATGCGAGCAAGTACCCTACCAGCACAGCAAGTCCCCAGGATGTCCTAGGGACATCCTTTGAGGATATCCGGGTACATGCGATCCTCGGGATGTCCTAAGGATGGATATTTCGGATGTCCGAGAGCTCTGAAAAACCAAGTCCCTAGGACGTCCCAAGTACCTCCTCGAAAAGTACATCACATCCCAGAAGCTCCTTGGAAGATGAATTTGGGTCATCCTAAATTCCTCATCTGGGGAGCTCCCAGGGATGCCCTTACAGGGAGCTCCCACGGAGCTCCTCTGAGGAACTCCCTGGGATGTCCAAGCAGGAGCTCCCTGGGATGTCCGAGCAGGAGCTCCCTGGGATGTCTGTGTAGGAGCTCCCTGGGATGTCCGAGTAGGAGCTCCCTGGGATGTCCGAGCAGGTGCTCCCTGGGATGTCCAAGCAGGAGCCCCCACGGACATAGTGGATTTCTAGGCAAGTTCCTAATATGACCACTAGATAGCTCACGATTTTATTTAAATATACATTAGGTTTGTTGCAATTAATTTAGTAGATAATTCATAACATTTATATATGCTTTAAGAAATTGGTAAATTTATTAAATTTCGACACACATATTTTATTATTACTGGTAGACTTTTGGAAGTTG
>PNEQ01028802.1:0-13454 GCA_003012365.1 Medauroidea extradentata | reverse complement strand
AAAAAGACTCGTCCTATAATTAGATAACTTCAACTTTTGAATTTCCGCCAAAAATATTGGTTTACTGACAACACTGATGCTCTGAAGCACCAGTAAAATCGGTAATCTCAGTAAACGGATGTAGCCTCGCACAGGGTATCGTCATCAACCGACCATCAGTGACTATCAGTGCCGTCAGCAATTTCGGAACTATAGCTGACATCACTGAAAACACTGGCCAGTGAAATCAGTGAATAACGGAAGGCGGCCTCAGGCAGTGATTTAGGGATGTACGATACTCTGAAAATACCAAAAGATTAGTTCAGTAATAATTACCACAGTAAAAATAAGTCAGAAATATCACAATCAGTCATAATGTTTTATTTTTTCAAAGTATTTTTGGACGTTAACGCGTCAATGTTGTGGTTACTGTGAGTGTTATTTTTTTTTGTTCATCCATTTTCCGTTCCAGTTCGTCCAATCCACGGCCGTGTGGTCCTAACCAAAGTTCCTTGATCTATTTTGTTCCGTCCCCGCGTTTATATTTACGTCGCTTGCGGATTAGGTTATATGATTGCTGGACGTGAACAGTGAAAATGTCTTGCATGGTTTTCGAAACGTGGATATATGTCTTCATTACTAAACATGCTGTGGTGATGTTTATAAGGCAGGAATAAAAATATCGCATAGCATTATTTTATACAAAAAACCAATATGTATTGTGAATTATCGACAGATTGTTTGGTGACTTATAAAATGTAATTTTTCAAAAATTAGGAAAAATAATCCAAGAGGACTTTACAGTAAGTTTAATCACTCATTTTGTTGACAGCTGTTATTCTACATGTAGTACCAAATTTTCGTTACGTTAATACCAGAATATTGGAATATAATCGTTATTCATGACTTGACACAATTTCAATTAAATTTTGAAATATACTGTAATTGCAAATGATGTCAATATTTTTATCAAGTTCTTATGTAGCCTAATTGTGGATTCCCTATGTCAATAACACGTACAAAATTTTCACGCAATGTAGTTTTAATATATACGGCGTTGTTGTTGATGCTGACTGTACACACTTTTGTCGGTTGGAAATAGTATGTCGGTGCGACGCACAAATTGAGCCAATTAGAAGCTAGCGAAGTGCAATGATATTACTTATTTGTTTACTTCAAAACCCAACTTAGAGTGAACAGGGAAATCATTCCTGAATAGGCATGACATGAACTCCATTAACGAGTATGGATTCATAAAAGGCACGTCGACAGAGCAAGCCCTCTTCACATTACTTAATAGTGTCTTCTAACATCTAGCCAATGAAGCTCCAGTAGCATGCATACTAGCAGATTTGTCAAAAGCATTTTACTGTGTTAATCATGCCCTTCTACTGGAAAAATTTGATAGGTTTGGAATAAGAGGTGTTGCTAATAATCTTATAAAATCTAATCTATCAAATCACTCTCAATTTACTTCTATAAATACCTCATCAAACAATATGCTCACATCTTCCAAATCTATAGGTTCAAAAATTAAAACTGATGTTCCCCAAGGTTCAATCCTTGGTCCCATCCTATTTATACTCTTTATTAATGACCTACCATCATTTCTAGACTTAGGACAGACCACTATGCTTGCAGATGATACATCTGTCACTGTAACTAGAGAAACTCAACAGCAACTCTTAGAAAACACTGCTCAAGCCCTTAACGGAATGCAAACTTAGTTTACAACTAACAAATTAGTCATAAATATTCAAAAATCATCTAGGCCCTATCCTTTATTTTTCACTTAAACCTGGGACAATAACAAAAACTGACGTTCCTGTGGGCAATAATAAACATCAATCAGTAAAATCAGCAAAATTACTTGGTTTAAACCTGGACGACAATTAAAAATCGAATAATCATATGAAGTTAATTTGCAGTACTCTAAGTTCACTCTGACTTGCCAAAAATACTATTCAATCTGTATCCTCCCATAAAGTTCTAATGGCTACGTATTATGCTAATGTGTATTCAAGACTCAAATATGGTGTTATTTTTTGGGAAAACTCCTCAAATTGGTTGAAAATATTAATACTTCAAAAAAGAATCATTAGAATTATATTCAGCCTGAAGAAGACTGAATCATATACAGACCCATTTTTTCAGAAACAAAAGCTGCTAACCTTTCCTGGCATTTACATAAACTCTTGTCATCCTGTTTGCAGTTAAAAATATTTAAGTATAGGCTAATGGAAAAAATAGCAATATACATAACCACTTCACTAGATCAATCAATAAAAACCCCATTCCTTCACACTCAACCAAGAAATATTAAATGAATAGGTATTACATGGGCTTAAAACTACTAAATGCCTTACCTACAACCCTGTCCAATACACTAGAATCAAAATCTCAAAATACATTTAAACGTTACCTAAAAAAATTATAACACCACCACCTTACTCATTAGCAGATATTTTTAATGTATAGCTTATCAAACTGCACCTAAATAACTATGGTTATATGGTTATAGTATGTATGAATGTATATATCTAGCCCTTTTCTCTTTATTGTACTGACAACTCCCTTCCAGTTTGCACTGGAAATTTGGAGACTTTGATAAATAAATAAAATAAAAACCTTATTGTATAATTTTACTGTGAATGAAATGTTACTCTAATTGTATTGTACTTGGTCTGTTATACTTGATTGTATTTAGTCTTGTTTTGTTCATGATAATTTGTTATATATTTTAATTGTATTGTTCTTATACCATAGACAAATCCTCTACAAATAGTACTGATAAAAATAGGATGCCAATAAATGAAATGCAATCTATCAGAGTATTTAATTTTTGCCCTAAATTAAGTTACATCTGAATAATTAGTTAACACATCATACTATAAAAATTAGCACACATATAAGAAAAAGAATAATGGCAAAGACAAACTGATGTAGGTAAAGAAAGAAAACAAATATTAGGTGGCGGTGAGTGGTGAAAGGGTTTCACTGCCCTTTAACGAGGTCGTAACCATCAATGAGGGTGAAATAAGATGGAGGGACAACATAGCATCCATGCCCGAGCCAGGATTCGAACTCAAGAACCACGGCACCTGACCAACTATGCCCTGGAGACCGAATATCAACATTGAAAGGGAATAAACAGAATAGATAATTGATATAGTGCAACCCCTTTTCATGTTTCTCAAAGGAACTGAGAAAATTGTTAAAAATGCAGGACAGTGTAAAAAGAAGGAAATTTCTAAGGCAAAAGCAATAAAATACAGGAGGGGGGTAAAAAAATAGGGGTTATACTGTAGTTTCCAAAGAAAGCCTTACATTGTAAAAGGCTATTATTTCTATGTAGAAAGCCATCTGCGGTATTAGGTTTTAAAACTAGTCTTCCTGGCTCGTAACACACATTTCTCACAGGGCAGGCAATGGAAGTAGGAAAGCCTTCTGAAGTGTAGTTACAAATCTTTACATTAACTCTATGTAACTTAACATGTACTTAGGGTCTATTTAAATGGAACAGTAAAAATTAAGGATCACTACTCATAGTTTACCAGCCAAATTATTGATTTTACACATTTAGTTTATCATGAAAAATGTTTCTAACGAAGTAGTCCTATGTAAAATAAATTTTGTTAGGTTAGTTTAGCTTAATTTAGGTTAGGTAACCTAACTTGAGCTAATCTAACATTAGGTTAGGTAAGGTTAGGATACCTAGAACCTAAACTAACTTAACAAAAAATTTTACGTGGGACTTTTTAGAAACATAGCCTACTACATAAAAAAATTTTGTTAGATTAGTTTAGGTCAGGTTAGATTTCCTAACCTTATCAAACTTACCCTAACCTAAACAAACCTAAAATAACCTAACAAAAAAAATTATTTACGTAGGACTACTAACAATATCTCAAAAAACATCTAAAATCAATAGTTTGGCCGGTACACAATGAGTAGTTATTCTTATTCATTATACTTTCCTTGATAAATTTTGGCATAAGTCCTTTAATTCATAACAAAAACACAATCTATTACAAGGTACCTTTTTTTACTCTCCATGGAGATGATAGGTAATAAATGTACTCGCCTAATCTATAGAACTGAGAACCACAGAGCTCAACAGACAACCACCACCTCCAAACAAGTTTTGTTAGTAACAACAAGACGGGTGCCTCCTAATTTCTTGCTCATTAGCTAAACCACTATCATGCTCTCTGCAGAGATTTTGATGGATAAACATCTAGAGAACAAATGGAAGAGGCAGGGTCAGGCAGGTGAGGAGGAAAGGAACTTTAGGCCTTGCATGATAATGAAGGAATTGGGATGGAAACCATTGAGGGATAGAAAGAGAGTGGAAAGACTGGTTAGGTTGTATAAGGTGATGAACGGAGAGGGAAGATGAAGCAGTTTGGCCTGCAAGCTAAGGAACTTCTACGGGAAAAGATAGCAACAATAGTGAGAAAATTCAGAGTTTGTGGAGGAAAACGGAAAGCGGTAGACAAAGCTGGTGAGGGAATGGAATGCACTGCGGGAGGAGTTGGTGGCTGTGAGGGAGGTTTGGATAGTTTATAGGAGGGAACTGGAGGATCGGTACTGTGGGGTCTGGGCAGAGTTTGCTCGCCACTGGGCATTACACCAATTGCAGGTGTAAAACTTATTATTATGTATGGTAGAGTTGATGTTGAATAATGTAGGCCTATCAAAATTTCAATATGTATGTACATCTCTGGACCCTGAAACCTTACTCGTAATTGCCGGAGATTTCAACTTGCCCCAAATTGATTGGATTAACTCTTTTGCTGCGGAATAAAAAATTTTTAATTCTGCCATGATAGTGTAAGCGAGAAAACAATGCATCTATGGTTTACAGAGTCATTTAATTCGATGTTCGACTAAAGTCGCATGTCGCAGTTTACAAATATTTTGTATATTAGACTATAGTCGAATGTCGCAGTGAAGGAGGTAATAAATGTATGGTGAACCTATTCTATGGTTATTCAATCTTAATAAACATTGCACAGTTTCTACAATTTGATCAGGTGAACAAGAATATGAACAAGAATATGAACAAGAATATGAATGCAAGAGGAGCCCTTCTAGACCTGATTTTTTCTTCTGATCTTGAAATGTCGGTTATGATCTCCAAGGATCCTCTGATTCATCCGGAAGAAGCCCATCCAGCTCTAGAATTTGAAATTACAGCATTCCCACTTGACCACAGTAAATTGTTTACCTTTGTGCCAAATATTCAAAAATTTAACTTTATACAAATTTTTCACTCAATTCAAAAAATAAATTCTCCTAATCTGTCCTCCTTAAGTGATTTTGATATTGAACAAAGTTTTACTAATTTTTGTCTCAATTTGAAAAATATTATTACAATTAACTGTCCATTGAAAAAGTTAGGGAGAAGTGTTTATCCCCCTTGGTTTTCTAATGAACTTAAGAATTTGGTTAAGCAAAAGAAAAAACTACATAAAAATTATAAACAGACACTTAGCATTACTGCACTTAACGCTTATAAGCATGTTCGTAGTCAATGTAAGACTCTTTCTAGAATGTGTTGTCATTCCTATTTCTCAAGGCTAGATGCAAGTCTAGTTACTACTCCGAAGAACTTTTGGAATCACGTTCGAAGTCTAAAGAAAAGTGTAGTACAACCAGACTATCTTACCTATAATGATAAAATAGCAAAGGAGCCTAAAGCTACAAGTGAAATTTTTGCTGAACTTTTTTCTACTATTTATGTAACTCCTGTACATTATGTTCCTCCATACTCTTGTAATGTTAATACATCCTTCACTGTATTTAATGTTACAACTGCAGAGCAAGTTGAAATGTTTAGATAGTTCTAAAGGACCTGATCCAGATGAGATACCTCCTGCTGTCTTAAAGCATTACTGTAGTATATTAACTCCACATTTGACACTGTATTTTAGTTGTCTTTTAAACAGCGGTATTTTTCCAGCAAATTAAAAGCCAGGATTTTTGGTTCCTATACATAAATCAGGTGATAAATCCAAAGTTCAGAACTAAGGGACTATAGTTATTCAATCTACTTTAGTAAAAGTTTTTGAAAGTATTGTACTTGAACATGTAACTTTTACTTTTTAAAATGTTATAATCCCACATAAGGAGACAGCAACATGGCGCCGAGTGGTTGTTTGTCTGATGGTACAGGTATTAAAAAGAATATTTTACGTAATTATAATTGCGGTAAATGCAAAATAATGGTTAGGAATGGTATCCAGTGTGATTGCTGTGATTTATGGTATCATTTTTACAAGTGCAGTAATGTAAGTGACGACACAAAAACATCTTCCATGGACTGGAAATGCGAACGATGTGTAAGTAACGGTAATGGCGATGTTGAAGTATCTGGTTCAACGGAGGAAATGTGTAACTCTACTCATGGGGACTCTGATATAGTAAAACAACTGCTTGATGAAATCTCTTCACTTCGCGAAGTTATTGGGGTACTCCATGAAGAATTGGAAATTATGCGAGAAGATAGAATCAGCAGTAGCTTCACTTCAGTAACATGGTCGGATGTGGTAAAGAAAAGGAAGTCATCAAATCATGTAAACAGTTTCAGAATACCTGTTCAAAATCAGTTCGTTGCTTTAGAAGAAGTAGACGAGAGGAGTGAAGAAGTTACTTAAAAGAAAGGGTACGATTGCAACAAGGAAGAGTTGAGGCAGAGTTCCAGCAGAAAACTCAACAGAAGTATGAAACGAAAACTAGAGATACTCGGTGATAGCCATGCAAGGAACTTATCAGGTATTGTGTCAGAATGTGTTCAAAATGAGTTTTCGGTGTCTGGTTTTGTAAAGCCTAGTGCTCCTTTGAAAGAGATTGTAAATACCACCCCCTTTGAGTTAAACAATATGACAAATGAAGATTATTTGGTAATTTGTGCGGGAGCCAATGATGTAGCTTGTAACAACTCTGAGAGTGCTATTGCAACACTAAATGAATTTCTTCCTAAAGTAGGACACACTAATGTTATTCTTTTACCAGTGTTACATCCTCATGATCTGATGGAAAACTCATGTGTTAATGAAGCTGTTATTAGTCATAATAGAAAACTTGGTAAAATATGTAAACAGTTTAAGAATATCACTATTGTTGAATCAAAACTGATTAGATCTGATTTCACAACACATGGGCAACATTTAAACATAAATGATAAGATGGCTGTCAGCAAAGTTCTGTGTAATTTAATTACACAGTCTCAAAAAGACAAAATTGCTAACTCTCAAAGTAAAGTAATTCCATGCTGTTGGCCGTTGACAGTTGATGGAAAGTGTGGCAAAAAAAGTAGTTTTTTATGAATGTAAATTGTCTGCAGGAAGTAGTTAAAAATCAAACTTATCATTCACCTCATACCAGTAATGAGACACTAAAAACCCCTTGTAGGCAAAATAAGACTTCCAAATTCGCATATTTTACTGTGTTTCATCACAATATACGTAGCCTAGTAGCTGACTATTGTGTAGAGAAGGTTTTTGAGTGTGCAGCTGCCCTTATCAAACTGAATGCTAAAAACATTTTAGTATTATCCATTTACAGGTCTCCTTCAAGCAAATTAGAACTTTTTATAATACAACTGGAATTATTACTGTTGAATAATGTCAATGCTAAAATGAAAACTCTTATTTGTGGTGACTTTAACTTTGACTTCTCAGTAGACAACCATTATAAACATAGCTTAAATGCTTTGCTGCAATCATTCAATCTGATTCCTACAGTAAATTTTTATACTAGAATACAAGCTAATTCTTCCACTTCTATTGAGAATATTTTTATTGAAGCACATAATTTAGGTAATTATAGCATAAAACCAGTGATAAATGCCTTGTTGGATCATGATGCCCAAGTGATTCAGCTTACTGATATATCATTTAATTGGAGAAACAACAAAGAGTTCTAAAATAAAAAAAGTCAGGACTATAAATAAATCATCGATTATTCAATTTAAATCCGACTTGACAAATAAAATTGGTCAGAAATTTTTGTAACTGATGATGTTAACCTACAATTTAACTTATTTCACTCAGCATTCTGTAGAATATTTGAAGCTAATTTTCCTATTAAATATGTAAATGTTGTTAACAATTTTAAAGATAAACAATGGGTAACGAAAGGAATAAAAATTTCATGTAAAAGGAAGCGTGAACTCTATATGGCTTATAGATTATCCAACAATGACAACATTAAAACTTACTATAAAAATTATTGTAAAATATTAAATAAAGTCACTACTAAAGCAAAAAAAAAAATCACTACCGTATCAAGGATTGATATCAGAGTCAACAAACAAAGTAAAGACTACTTGGGATATCATTAAACTCAAAACAGGTATAAATGTAAAAATGAAAATTCCTCTATTTCTATTAAAATTGACAACAATTTAATTGATGACCCAGTTGAAATTGCAAACAACTTTAATTTTTTTTTGTAGAAACTGTTAAACAATGGAAGTTCTAAAATTAATCCTATAAGTTTAATTGAGAAATCTATACCAAGAATAAATCAGAGATTTACAATCGCACCTACTTCACCTGATGAAATATGCAAAGTAGTAAGGTCTTTGGTAGCTAAGCCTTCAACAGGATATGATCAAATTTCCAGTAACTTATTGCATGACTGTATAGATCTCATTTGTGTACCTCTTAGTTACATATTTAATTTATAATTTATAACTGGCGTTTTTTCCAAACGTCTTAAATTCACTATTGTTAAACCGCTTCATAAAAAAAATGATGTTGAGTTAATGTCTAATTATCGCCCAATTTCTCTTATACCTACTTTTGCAAAAATTTTGGAGAAATTATTATATATAAGATTGTCTTATTACTTAGAATCAAATAAATTTCTGTCAAATATGCAATATGGATTCCGCAGTGGCAAGTCAGTTGAAGATGCTACAGCGACCTTAACAAAATTCATATATAATTCTTTTGAAATAAAAACCTTGTGGCAGGACTTTTCTGCGACTTATCCAAAGCGTTTGACTGTGTGGATCATAATATACTATTGAATAAAATGCATTATTACAGAATACGAGATACAGAATTAAAATGGTTTTCATCATACCTGTTCAATAGATGTCAACAAGTCGTGGTAGTATACAGTAATGATAATAACAGCTCATACTCAGATGTAGGTTTTGTTAAATACGGTGTCCCTCAAGGATCCATCCTTGGACCATTACTTTTTATTTTATTTATAAATGATTTACCCTTTTACATTTCTGATAATGCCAACACTGTTCTCTTTGCTGATGATACGAGCATTCTCTTCAACCATGTAAATTACCATTAATTAGTTAATAACATGACTGATGTTATAAGAAAATTAAAGGAATGGTTTGATGTAAATAAACTAACTCTCAATCTGGAAAAAACAACCTATGTTAAGTTTCATACTAGGAATTCTGAAGATTATGATTTAAATATATATTATGGTGATAAAATGATTAATGAAAGAACTAACACTAAATTTTTGGGCTTGCAATTGGATAACTATTTGAAAGGTGATAAACACACAGAAGCCATCATCCCTAAACTTAATTCTGCCTGCTTTTCCCTACGTAATTTAGCAAATTATATAATGACTGCAGCAACACTTATACAAATTTATTATGCCTATTTTCACTCGATTATGACCTATGGTATAATCTTTTGGGCAACATCTTCATTTAGTTTAAACATTTTTAGAATACAGAAAAGAGCCATCAGAATAATAACAGGTGCAAAAAAACTTGATTTGTCTCGTCCCATTTTTAAAAAATTTAATATTTTAACATTTGCCTCTCAGTATATCTATTCTTTAATCAAATTTGTTGTAAAAAACATAATTTTGATAGAAATTTAGATATTCATAAATATAACACCAGAAATAAAAGTAATCTTCATTTGCTTTGGTGCAGGCTTATGATGAGTAAAAATGATGTTTACTTATCAGGGATTAAGTTGTTTAATAAGTTACCAAATTATATTAAAGAGTTAAGCTACACAAAACCAAGGCAATTTAAGATTAAATTGAAGCAACTGTTACTCTCACACACATTCTATTCAGTGGACGAATTCTTAAATAGTATTTGACTTAATTTGTGAAATTTTATGTATTACTAAATTGTTGATATGGTTGTAAATTGTATGTAATAACCAAATTTAATTTATAATAGGTGTATTGTTGTATGATTTTAAGTACAAAGCATGGATAATAGTGATTATAATCTGTATTATGTTCTATTTTGATTATATGTAACACATTGTATGTATTACCTACATTATGTATAATCAAATGACGAGCCCCATATTCACTGAACATATTGTTCTGAGGGTGAATTAAGTGGGTAATGAAAATAAATAAAAATAAATAAAACAACATGGTTTTCAACACGGTAGATCTACTACAACAAATTTATTGGTATTTTTAGAAAAGGTGTATTCTGCTTTTAAAAACGGGTCACAATTAGATTGTATATACTCAGATTGTTCTAAGGCTTTTGATAGAGTAAGCCACCCTCATCTTTTGAGAAAACTTCAGGCTTTAGGTGTAACAGGCCAACTTTTGAAGTGGTTTAGAAGCTATCTTACAGGTCATACTCTTAAGAGTTAGGTTCAGATCCAACATTTACAACCCTTTATTAGCATCATCGCGAGTCCCACAGGGGTCACATTTAGGTCCAGTTCTGTTTACCCTTTATGAAAATGATATTATTGAAGGAGGCTTGCTTATATTTGCTGATGATATTAAGATATTTAGAGCGGTATCTCATGATGAAGATCAAATGTATTTACAGGAAGACTTAAATAGAGTCGAACAGTGGTGTCAAATCAACAACATGGATTTAAATCCAGAAAAATGTGTAGTTATATCTTATAAAAGGTCTCGAACAATATTACTGCATAATTACATTCTTAATAAAGTATGTCTTAAGAGAACTGACAAAGTTAAAGATCTGGGCGTGATTTTGACAACAAATCTGAAACCCAGACAACATATCAATTGTGTATGTAATAAAGCTCTAAAGATACTTGGGCTTATAGCCCGATCCTGTAATCATGTTTGTTCCATCAAAACTCTGAGAACATTTGTTTATTGCACTAGTCAGACCTATTTTGGAGTATTCGGTAGTGGTCTGGGCACCTTACCAAGTAGGTCATTGTTTACAACTTGAATCCGTCCAAAAACGCTTCCTCAGAATGATAGATGAGGTTAGGTTTTAGCTATCGTGAAATCAATTACTTAGAAATAGAACACTTTTTACAGCTTCCAACATTGACAGCTAGGAGAAAATTATTAGATATAGGCCTAGTTATCTTGTATAAGATTTTAAACGGGTATATTGAAATGTCCAGAAATAGTTGAAATTATCAATTTCCATGTTCTGTGACATAATCACCACTTTCAATTATTTACAAGATGTTATAATTAAAAAAGAAATTATTTGTTTTATATACCAATTCCACGTATGTTAAGATATGGTAATAAAGTCCAAGCTAATCTGAAGTTTTTTAGTATAAGTTAATTAATAATTTTAAAAAGAAAGCTGTATCTCATATTTATGGAAGAACTATATAAGCTGCTGGTAGTATTTTATTTTTATATACTTCTTGGTATTGTCATTTTAATATAAAATAATGTGATTTTAAGATAGTCTTGTTTGTTCAATTAATTTTGGTATTCTAATGTGAAAATATGAAAGTAACAAATATTTTATATAAAATGTTTATAAGGCCATCAATTTATTTATGTAATTTATGTTATATATTTTAAGCTATTTATGTAACTTATACATTTTAAGCATAATGGTGTATTGCCGTAAAGATAAAGATAAATAATTACTCAATCAGAAACAAAAATAATATGCATATTTTACAACACCATACAAATTGTTTTGCTAGTAGTCCTAAATACTCTGCCATATGTCAATAAAAACTTCCAGCATATTATTAAACTATCAACAACCTACAACAATATAATAAAAATCTGAAAGGCATGCTACTGGACCATAAATTTTATTCTATAATTAATGAATTCATGGAGGCAAAAATATGTTAAGATGTTCTTGATAACCTTAAGATAGAAGACATCTACACTTGTATTTTGATGAGAGAAGATATCAATGCCTATATACTATTGTTGCTATCATATTAAGTTACATCTGTGTATGTATTTGTGATAAAGCAAGAAAATTGAATTTTTTTATATTCTATATTGCGTGCATTACTGTATATAGTCTTAATGCAGTAACTTATATATGCACTTGTTTGTATTATTTATGTATCTGTTGTATAATTATATATTTGTTTATGTGTGTGTGTGTGTGTGTTGTTATGTATATGCTGGGAAGGGTGTTAAGGGGCACAGACAAGAAAGTGAAAGAAAAGGGATACAAAACAATGGTGAGGCCTATTTTGGAGTATGCGGCGGCAGTCTGGGACCCGTACGTGGGAAGGGAAGTGGTAGAGGCAGAAAAGGTGCAGAGAAGGGCTGCTAGGTGGGTCACAAATAAGTGGTGGACACAGGGGGAGAGAGAAGAGGATTTCAGACCATCAGTAATGGTGAGAGGACTGGGGTGGGGCACACTGCAGGAGAGGAGGACAGTGGAGCGGCTGGTAAGGATGTTTAAGGTGGTGAGGGGAGTGGGTGAGTGGGCACAACTGGGTGACAAGATACAGCGAGGTATATTCAGGGGAAGGGGTGATCATGAGTGGAAGATACAGAGGGTGGGGAAGAGGACAGAGAGAGGAAAAAACACTATGATGGTGAGAACGGTGAAGGATTGGAATGAATTGGCGAGAGATGTGGTTGAGGTGATGGGAGCGAGGGAGTTTAGGAAAAGGTTGATGTGGTCGGAAAATTGAGAAGAGGTAGGTTAAGCAAATCCTTGTCACAGGGCTGAGGCCCAATTGCAAGAAGAAAAATTAAATTTAAAAAAAAAATTAAAAATGCACGTCCATGTTATTTATAATTATATTTTGACGAGTCCTATACTAAATGTACAACTTGTACAATTTGTAGTCTTCTTGGACAATAAATCATTCATTCATACACTTTTTCTACCAAATTTCATAACTTAAAATCATAATTTCCTATGTACGGTGAACTTATTGCCATAAATACAATTAAGTAAGTGTCACACTTTACTCACAATATTTAACATCTACAAATATTTAAATCATACTTGAATTTTGAATACATTATTCAATATTAACTCTACCATATAAGTTAGCCTACTGGAGTTCTGTTTTTCATTTTTTTATTTTATTTATTCTTTTAGCTTCACATAAACCCCAATACATATTAGGAGTGAATTGTCAGGATTTGATTATAAACAATTATATACAATGAGTGTTTACATTGATTATATACATTATACAAATGAAATGAAGTAACAAACACAAAGCCAATACACTAATACAAGGTACTACATACATAAGGAAATGGAATATGCCTACTAA
>PNEQ01028801.1:0-13454 GCA_003012365.1 Medauroidea extradentata | reverse complement strand
AAGACTGGGTTTTTAGGTTTTTTAGTTTGCATTGAAAGTCTTTGTAGATTGTATACCGAGCTGATTGAGTTGAGAGATACAGGAATGAAATTCCTTCTCACATACAAACTAAGCCAAGACCACCTTGAAACTTTTTTCAGCAGTATTAGGAGTAAAGGTGGTTTTAACAACAACCCTACAGCACAACAGTTTGAGTCAGCATATAAAGAGTTGTTAATACATCATCAAATCACTGCACCAAATTCATCGAGTTGTTTGCCACTAGATGAAACATCTGTGCTCACTGTTTCTAGCAGCAAGAACTTTAACTTCATAGCTGAGATAAATCATGAGGTGGACAGAACTGCAGGTGACAGTGTTCTTGACTCTGTTAATCATCTCATTAATGTTAGTAGTGATCATTCATACAGTTCTCTTGTTCCTGTTAATTCACTAAATCCATATATTTCAAGCATTGTTGGGTACATTTCTGGATTTGTGCATAGAAAGTTGGTTAATGTTATTAAATGTGAAAGTTGTTTGGCAGCAATTAAGGACACAGTGGTAGATGACAGCAAGTTTATTAAGATAAAGGATATAGGAGGTTTAACTTCTCCTTCACACAATATTGTTAAACTTTGCAAAATTGCAGAACAAACGTTCAGAATTGTTCAAGCTATAGGGAAACTTAACCACAAACAAGTTATGAACATTCTTGTAAATCACGCTATGGAAGAAGTGTCAGCTGATATTTTCAATGTGTTGCACGACCACATAACAGAACAAGTGCCACTAAAAACCATAGAATTTTGTTGTTGAAGAGTGTATTAGTAGAGTATTTTAGGATACGTCTTTTTCATCATGGAAAAACCATAACTGAAGAAGTGCAAAAGTATAAAAGCAGGAGTATTAACACAAAGCTTACATTATTCTTGGGACATTAACATTTTTAAATGTTGTTTAAGAAGCCTGTCTGCCTGGAGATACTGTATTTACACAAATAAACCATACTCTTTGTCTAGTGTAATTGTTTTGTGTGTTGTGTATGTATACATACATGTTCTTAATTTTCTATTAATATATTGAATTCAACAAAATTATAACCAATTTTATATTGTTTTCACAGTTTTTTTTCAAAATGTATGTTAACTAACTTTTTTGTGTATGGGTCTGTTTCAGTTAGAATTGTATTGTATCAGTTTCCTTCTTTAAATATGGTATTGACATGTTCAAAGATTCCCTATGTGCCTACATCAAATTTAAAACAAATAAACAATATTAATTTATTGCAGTGCTGGAAGAAATAGTTAATTGATGTGTTGCTTTAATAGTGTTTATTACACCTTTAAAAACATTGTACACAAATTGTTGTTTGTGACCTTAGAGTACTATATGTTACCTCTATGTCTGTGATTTACATTGTTGTACGTTCTGTTGCCAATTATGACATTGTCCTTGAAATTAATAGAGCTACCATAAGCAGATAAAACACTTTTCCCACTCATTTTGAACGTACTGTGTTTTCTATAGTTCTTGATGACCCTTTCCTAGAATCACATTCATCATCAAGTCCAGTATCCTGTATGATTACTGAGCAAGTGAAATACCAGTTCAGCTATTATGATTTCAATTTTCAATGGTTTCCAATTATACGGATTTCTGGAAATACTGAAAAAAAAAATAGGGATGTGATAGAAAATAAGCAAAGCGTAACCGATTTAAACATATATTTTTAGTAAAGCATTGTAATGAAGATCGGTTATACTGTAAATTTTTTGCTATAGTAAACTCTGAAATAATATTTAGATTTATGTTTGAATTGGTATGACTACTTCTATGTTACGGTACTGGGTTAGCGACTTAGTGGACTGTTATTGCTGAATGCAAAGACGAAAATATTTCTAACCTCATGTTTGATTGCCAGTTTGGTTAACCTCAGAATATTTCAAAGTATTTTTACAAATAAACAAATTGGTAGCTTGTTTGTATTGACGTCATACGAGAGCGACTTGACCAAGATGTTGCTTAAGTTACGAAAATGAATCCCATTTCATTACATTAACATTAAATCACAATATCTTTTTTTGCAATTTGTTTTCATAACTGTACTCAAATGAAGTTGCGTCACCTATTCAAATAGCCATAGAATCACACTTCGCCATTATCAAAAAATACCTATATTTACTTAATTTCACGTCTTAAGTCATCTCGCGAGCGAAATTGGCCAAGTCATTCTTGTTTGCAGACTTACAAAAATTTCGACGTCTATACAACACGACCTTCTCAAGCAGCGACTATGCAACAGAAATATCTGCTCTCAAGACACTTGAAGATAAGATTGTCTTCGTGGAGGCCATGTGCTTAAGAAAACTCTTAAGAAAGATTTATGACATTGATTAGGCATTTGTGACGTCATACGAGAGCGACTTGAGCAAGAAGTTGCTTAAGTTACAACTATGAATCCCACCCCTAGACTAAACAAAGAACTTGCTGTTGTAAAACGTGCAAGTCTTTTACAGCGGTGTTCAACTGGAAAGTAATATAACAGACAACAGAAGTTTTTATGGTCTTAAACATATAACTCAAATATTGTAAATATTTTTTTCCTTGAGCACGTTTATTTAATTGAACTTTTATTTTACTGAGGTAAGTAGGTATTTTCTCAAAACTTTTGTCATTTACTTGCAAAAAGAGGCTAAATACTAAATTAAAAGTTAAAGTCATGACCAATGAGTATCTGCTTCATGTTAAAATATTTGAGCAGTTTGGTTATATGTACTTTAAAAATTTCAAAAGTACTCAGCCAGAAACACTTAACAAAAGAATGTGTGAACATCCATTGTGTAAACTCGCAGATTGCTAGGAGTGGATATAGACCTGGGCGGGGGGGGGGATGTTAGAGGAGGATCGTCAGCTTCTTAAGGTCAATTATTAAAGGTGTTAAATATGCAGTTATTGCTGTGCAATAGCCTGATTTAAATTACTAGATTATTATGCTTCAGTCTGTGTGGGTCATGTCCTGATTCATTTTTCTAGGTTGTAATGCCTAGGTAGTGTGTTTGAAAGGCCAAATTGAACACACAGCTATGTAGTCTTTACATTAAAAACAATTCAGGTCTATAGGCCCACCAAAATAGTAGCAATATTGATCTTATTTTCATGTCTGGTATTTTGTAAGCATTAATTAACAATTAAGTTACTTATAGCCTTTATTAGATAATTATAGTCTAATGAAGTTAATCTGTGAAGAATAACATTTCATAGCATGTGCATTACAACGTAATCTTTGTGAAATTAGTTTATACCCGATAATTTGACCCAATTTATTGTTTCATACACACAATCACCACCTGGCTAACCTTTATTGGTTGAACATATTGGCGATTGGTGAAACAAAAAACAAATCCTGACAATTTACACATAGCGGTCTATTGGCACTGGACATTTAATTTTGTTTGTACATACCTAAAATAAGCATTTGTTCCACATTATTTGTAGTCAATTATTTTTACCAGTGAAAAAACAAAACAATTTTGAGAATATTGAACATAAGAAAAGTTAACCTAACCTCATTTTTCTAGTGTATTAGCTATATAAAAATTAATGAGGGGCCTCTAAAAAACTTGAGACCCAAAATAAAAGGTATATTGCGAAAGTAGTTACCATCTTAAAAAGGCAGTTAAGTGATAAAACATGGTTGCAATGTTTCCATCACATGCATTTTTATAAAAATTATAACTGGAGGTCAATACACCGCATCACGCACTTGCAAAGGTATAGCTACTGGCGTACAATAATCACAGAGGTACAAGATAATCCTTAAATTCGTAGTGTTACCAAATACCGGTATTGTTTCTGAAGTACAGTTTAAATTCCCGCGCATAGTATCCTTAAGTCACGTGATAGGTGTTGGACACACGATTATACACAGCATGTTATACCGGACGCTCCCTCTACCCATATTATACCTCTATGGACAGAACAGAGGCTCTTACAAAAACCTAGAAGGTATAATCTACACGGTAGTATTTATCACGTGATCGGATCTACAATGTACTGTATTTTTTGACTACTTTGCCTGATTCATTTGTTTCTGGGTGGTCAATAAATTGCATACAGTAAGAGCAGTAATATTCTTTCATGTGCAGTTGTGTTATTATGAGGAGATACATTTCATAACACTAGATCAGTGTCAGCCATACTGGTATTACACGTTGGTATTTTGTACTTTGGCTGTGAATGTTTAACAGGTTTTTTTTTGTTTCAAACATACGAAAACCTTAATAAGAGTTGTATGTTGCTGGACTATTTCAAAAATTTTTATATAATCTGTTCATCAGTATATTTCAGTCGCTGTGGGCCAAGTTCGGATAGTATAGAACATCCTCTTGTACTGGTACAACGTACGAATGTGGCATAATAACGTCTAAATATTTGGCTAATTATTAACCTTTAACGTTTAACCAAACTTCACAAAAGAACACGGAGATAAACATTCCCCATACGTGCCGCTGCATGCTGGGTTTCTATAAATCAACCATAGATAAACTAGACCCCCAAAAGAAACATATTACTCACTGATTCAATTTAGTATAATTGTTCGAAACATTCATCAATGTTTTAACACGTAAAATATTAAATAATTGAGTAATAATTAAAATACTAAACTGCAATCTCATTTAATTAATAAATGTATGTATTCTAACAGCTTTTAAATTATGTCGTACACAAAAATCAGTTGGATTATAACGGCTATCTTAAATCATTAAATTTCAATAAAATGTATATCATGTAACTAACGAAAAATTTAATTCGTACATTTACAACACCATTACAGAGCCGCGACATTTTATTTAAAACATCACTCGCAGTGACCACGCATTTCACTCATCTTTCTCGACAGTTAATTTCGCTACTTGTACTTTCTAGATTATTTCCACAAAATGACAACCAGCATCAATAACGTAACAACCATGGAATAGTTAAAAATTTAATTTTCGGTGATTTTTAGACATTTTAGATAAGTAGCACTTAAAATTTGTTAATCTCTATCACTGAAAGGATCTTGGACTAAACTATTGCAGCGAATAATAATTTCTGTGTAATTCTTACACAATATCCTCTCACACCCATACAGAACATAGAAAATAAATAAACTTTTATTTCTTTATAAGCAAATGGTATTTACTTTTTTATTTCATCTGAATTTCAGTAGACAAACTTATAAAACGTCTAATGAACAAGGACAGTGGCTGGGTATTTCAGTTCACAGATGAAGGCCAGCTTGTTGGAGCATGGAATGTCGTTGAGCTCAGCTTGGCGGTTGATGGAGCCACACTTCTCTGCAATACCATTGGCGTTGTTGGGTTCACCAGCTGCCCACTTGGAGTATCCTGACTCAGCGACTGGCACACCTGCAACACGGGGCATTAGGTTGTTTATTAGGTAGTAGTATGCTCGTATGTTCTTGTAATTATAATGTTAAGCAAAATACACATGAGTGTTTTAAACAATGACTTGCAACCACTACTGCTTACAATTTGTAAGTGTACATAAATCACCCGGTATTTTGTGTGACAAACATTTTCAAAGGCTGAATAAATTATAATGATACAGCTTATATTACTGTGTTATTGATAAAAAATATATAGGCCTATGTTCTGATGCTTCATCTCATGGTCAACAACGTAGTAAGATCACGTACAATCGCATATAACAAAAAACCCCGCTTGATAATTTCCAGAGACTTTCCAAATTAGTCCAAGATTCGGATTCAAAACATGCATTGAGGAATAGTGTTGTACACGGCACTACATGCGCCAATAAAATTCTTAGCTAATTTCATATGTGATTATTGCTGAATATAGTCAATGCAGAAGATTCCACAGGTTCTTCTATGATAGAGGTATGGTACTGACCTTCAAGTGTGAGGAAGTCCCTGGAGTCTTGGAACTCAGTAAGACCGACGAAGAAGTATGCCTGACTGCTAGCTCCGGAGATGGAAGTATGTCTGGCGACGAGGGTGCTGTAGAGCTGTGCCTCTTCTGTAGAGCTGATGACACCCAGCTGTCCTCCGTCCTCCAGGCATGTCTGTACAGCATCTGTCCATGTCTGTGGCTGCGAGTAGAACTTGTAGAAGCCGAACCCGGGGAAGTATTCGTAGCCAGTGGAGCCAAAGGTGAGTACTGTAGCCGCGTTGGCTGGTAGCAACACCGCCAGTAGCAAGACTGGAGCCGCCAACATTACCTGCATCTGTACACAACACTTGCTGCATTATGCTACGTCCAGCAAACAAAATACTGCATTGTAGTTCTGCTGCTAGTTACAGATACAACCACTAGCAACAAGACATAAGTTCCCGTCATCTATATCATCTGCACACTGTCATACATACTGTCAGCAACTCTAGGGAACAAGAGAGGATCAAGGTGATTGACGCTAGCAGTATATGTCAAATCTTAACAAATGTCTTCAAACATAAACTTTTAAATATCTGCCACCATACAGTATTAAGTTTCTCTGCCGTGTCTATTTTATCCATTTGGTTCTTGTAAGTAGTAGTAGAATATGATACATAGAAATTTTAATGACAACATTATTAGAATAATTTTCTTAATTTAGCCTGTTAGTTTGTAGAAATAACTATATTTTAAATTTGGTTGCTTCAATTCCTCAAATCAATTAAATACACCAAATCATAATTGGTTTATCTAAACTGCCTACTATGGCATTTCCTCACAGGCCTGAACATTCAAGGTTAAGTTGGGAACATTCATAGAAATACAAGAGGACGATAGATGTCAAACTTACTAAAATTGTTAGTAAGAATAATACCAAGTGATTTGAGGCAAGGAATTTTAAATGTCTTCGATAAGAAAGCCTGTGCTTGCAAGAAACCAAGCGGATCTTAATAGCATTGCTCTTACTACATCATTAGTGAAATATTAAGACGTTACAGCCATTCCGAAAGAGAATAACTCTTGTGAATGGTATAGTAAGGAAACTTTATTTACCATCTTATGAAGTGAATGCTATATATATAATTTTTGGCTTTTCATGGTGTTGTGATTTGTTAAATTTCTTCCTCTAAATTGAACTAAATTCTTTGAAGATTTCCGGCGCATGTTTTTAGCATTTGTTCCCAGGTTATTAAAGGTTATGTTAGTTTATCTATTTTAGTTCACTTTTTAAATACAACAGCATCGTGCAGCAAATAAAGTAGTTTGTCATGATTCGGTCTGAAAATATGTGTGTAATATTTAGAGGAATAGTCTTTATGACAATTAACGCATTTGAAGCAAGGAAACTAATAGCAACTAGCAGACGAATCAGGCCAACACAGTATCTTCTCCTGTAAAAAGTTTTTGATTACTGTGGGAGTTGATAAGCAATATAATGCACGAGGTACTCCTGACTGACATGAGGATAGTGATGGCCAAAGTGACATCGAACTCCACGTATTTTCCTCTCCCTTATTGTACTCTACCATCTCTCCTCCATCCCAGAGCCGTCATTTGGAGCCACAAGGGGGGGGGGCAAATGCCCCCCCTGGATTTATAATTTTAAGAGTAGGAATACATTTTTTGTATTTTTAAATTTAAATATTGCTAACTTAAGCACTTAAAACTGAAATTTTATTATTAAAGTTTCTAATTTATACATGCTTAATTAATAAAAAAGATGCAACAAGTTCACTGTCGCCGGAAAACAAAATCTTGCCCACCACCCCTAGAAAAACCGGAAATTACGCCCCTGTCCCATCCTTATCTTTTTTTAAGAATGTTTAGGTAAACCATATCACGTGTTGCACATCACAGGTGATTGGGCAGGCAGTATGTATGAATGTGTTTGGTGCTAGCAGATTTTGAGTAAGGAAGATGGGGATATTTAGAAGGCTGAACTTGCTGTGAAGTGAACTGGGATAGAGAGTGAAGAGATTTTGGGTCAACGCTTAGCATCTAGCTCTGGGGAAGAATCTCTAGAGTAGGAATCAATGTTTTTCGCGAAAATAATTTTGCCCCATTTTGTTTCAGTGCCTTACGTACACTTCTGCGATTCCGCCTCATGATCAGTGATTTTATAATTTAACTGTCACGAGCCTTGGTATTCTACCGGCAAATCACAGACGTGTGGTGTTCAGGACGGTTATTGTAATTGGCTCAGTCAAATGAGATACGGCTCTTCACACAGACACGCAGCCAGTAACCATGAAGCAGAATTGCATACGAGTACGTAAGTTACCGAAACAAACTGGGGGGGGGGGGTAATTATTTTCGCGAAAAACAGCCACGGGATGAGTACGAAACAGTGCCGGAATGTAGGGTGGATGAAACAGGAAATCCCCACGAAAACCCACCAACGATATTACCCAGTACAATTCCCACATGCAAATATCCGGATTTACCCCACCGGTTTGCCTTGGTAGAAAGCAAGTGCCATAGACATCTTTAGTTGGAGGCCGCGGCCTTAGATATGGCAACCCTGGCAGTAAGGACCATTTTAACACTTCTTTTAGCCCTCCAAAGACAATGGCCGTACCTGATTCGTTATTCTGCTCTACTTACCGGCGAATCAGGGGAAGCCACAGCCTTTGGCGAAACAAAGAAGTGTTAAAATGATCCTTCCTGCCAGGGTTGCCAAATCTTAAGCCGCGGCCTTCTACTGAAGATGGCTATGTAAGTGCTCCAACCACTGCGCCGACCATCAACTGAGGTAGTCTGTAAGAAGTATCCCTGCATAGCAGACACCTGAGTAAGTGGTCGGCGAACATACACCTGTAGCGACAGCTGGGCATGTTCTCGTGTATAAGACATTCTGAGGGTGGACACCAAGACAGACATTGACATGAGAGGAGTGTCTGTGAGTGTTGAAGAGAACAAGGGACAAAGATACGAAAACACGCTCCTCTTTTAGTCTGCTTTCAAAAGAAGTTATTAAATGGTTTTAATTCAGATATGTATTCACAAAGAATGCATATAGATTACGTTTGTTTAGTAGAAGAGTATGTATTATAAACAAATGGAGATATACGAAAATATTTTGCTGAATTCTCAGATTTCTTTTGCAGTCGTGTCGCAGTATCAAAAATTTGACTCTAGTTACAAAGATACGAATTTTGTCTTAGATTCAAAGAAATTTCACTGTCGTAGGCATACTGTTCTTTTAGAAATTAGAATAACAAATAACTTTGAATTGGTGCCAATAAATAACGATAGACGCTCCTTAAGTACAAGAAATCTTTCAGCGGCACTAGCAGAAAAGCCGTAGCATAATTGCACATGTTTACATTGTAGTTGGCCGCACTCCGGCTCCTTGCCTTGTCTTGCAAAACCACACACTGTGCAGGAATTTCCAAGTACTACTCCATTAACAGAAAAAATATCAATAATTATTTAGGTAAAGTGCATATAATATAGAACGTCATTATAACTATCCGACAATGTAATGCAAAAAAAAATGATAATACTAGACACCATAACTTACTTCTCACTCATAGGAGAGTAAAATGTCATTCCATATGCTTATAAAACCTCGCAAGGCATTTGCTAGAATATTATTAATATTTGTATTCTACAACATATACAACGTCAATTATTTTATGAAAGTAATTATAAAGCTTAATGCTGTCAGCAAATAAGGAAAAAATAAAGAACTGACATATTGAATAGATGTTTCAATATCACTTCAATTATTTACAATTAATTTTGGTACGGACACTTTTCGAATATTCTAATGACCGCAATACAACGTGTATTTATTTACCGGTAACAATTAATTAATTTGCTACACAGATGATAAATGCGGCAACATTAGTGATAGTAACTGCCGTGTTTTTCACTGAAGGTAGCCTTTATTTGTAAAATGTTGTACTAAATAAGCAAGATTTACGGAATTTGTAATTTATGTTGGTAACATACTTAAAATTATAGTTTGATTTTACTGTGCGTAACTCTATAAATTGCTGCTTCGTACTTAAGAAAGTAAATTAATTACTTTGAAGTTCGATAAAACAATAATTTACAGACTTGCTTTCATTATACAAGTTCTGTTTGGTTACAAGAAGACAATGTTCTATGTCATCATACCTTCACTATACTAATCACACATTTACAACGTTGCTGTTGTTCATTGACAACACAAACAAATTAAACAGTACATCTGCGACTATTGCAACGAGTAACCAATCTTGCCATAACCCTGAGGTTATGAAAGGAGTGTTTACAACACTCATCAAACTACAAAAATCCTATAGCGAAGCAAGGAATCATGGATTCCTTTATTTTTTATCTTGGTCGATTAAGTTACATGTTAAGTACAACTTAGCTATCTCAGTTCATTTTAGGTAAACTATGGAATGTTTTCCTTTTCATCTCACTTATTCAATTACAATAAATATTTCTTTGAATACTAGTCTCAGCGCTAAAACTATATTTAGGAATGAACAACTAGATGTACCTTGTAGTTGAAGAAATCAGTTGTGTAGCCCTTTCAAAGAGAGGAAGTAAACTGATATTTTGACAGTTAGTGGTATCTGTTTATATAGCAGAACTTTATAATAGATTGCCTTTGAATCAACAGAAAATATTTCAAGTGCTTTAACCAAGTCTTATCGGAACATTTGTGTAGCTGATGTCATGCGAAATATTCCTCGATACATATTTACCACACAAAATGTCATGTCAGGCAAGTTAATGAAAATCTCTGAACAAAATTTATAATGAGATTTTAAAATGTTTGTTGCAATGGGAGTTTACAATTAGAATATATAATGTTAATTCTAGTACTTTACATTCGATATTAATTATTTTGTTATGATTTTAAATCAAGAAATAATTGAAATAAGAAAGCAATATTTATTCAAATAGTGTTCCCTTGTGTGTAATTATCGGTGTGATGAAACAGCAGTGTTTTGTCGACATTCGTCATCAGTACGGACAGGAAGTTTTCCCCAAAAATGTTTGTTTCAATGCCTTACATGTCTATATTTGTGAAAAGTTGTCTTTCATTTGAATGCGCCAACCAGAACAAGGTTAACTGCGACACTGCACGCTTGTAATTTGTGGATAAAACTCAGAGACGATAGGAGTTAAAACATCCAATCACTGACCACGAATAAGAGCTACAGATGTGCACGCAAGGCACTGAAACAAAATGGGGCAAAAATCTTTTCACGATAACTTCGTATCTCTACTCATCTTCCTCTATTGTACACGAGCCATGTTAGAAGATCCCGATAAATACAGTTATTGTTAGAGACCAGGGGCGTCATTTCAGATTTTTCTTGGGGGAGGATCAAGATTTTTTTTGGCGATAGTGACCTTGTTGCATCTTTTTTAATTAATTAAGATGCATAAATTAGAAACTTTAATCATTTAACTTCGGTTTAATGTGCTTACGTTAGCATTATTTAAATAACAAAATACTCAAAAAATTTTTTACATATTTCCTTTTAAAACCAAGGGGGCATTTGCCCCGCCCTACCCCTACCCACTAATGACGCCTATGGTAGAGACCTAAAAAATTCGCGTTTTATTTCATGTACAAGCTATAATTCCAACCACTATATGTTCGTGTTACTTTCGCAATTGGCCCTCGACTCTCTGTTCCTGGAAGTCTCTTAGCCAATAAAAAGTCGTAACTGAATGCAGGCCCATGTCACTGCACTCTAAAAAAAATGTGTAAAAATTTTTAAAGAGTTTCTTTGTACTTTTACAAATCCTTGTAAAAGTACAAAGATTTCCTTTGTAAATCATTAGTTTATGAAGTTAGAAAGGTAAACTTTGTAACACTACAAAGGAATTCTTTCAACTTATTTACCAGCAGCTCCTGCACTGTAATGGTTTTGTAAATTATGACAGGGCACTTATTTGTAGTTGTACACATTTTTTTGATTGTTGAAAAATTTTCCTTTGGAAAATTATTAGTTTATAATGTTAGAAGGATTTTGTTTGCAAAAAAACTTAGAAAAAAATATCTAGTTACCAAAATCATAGGTTAGCCGGAAATTACTTACGCATAGATCACAGCCTGTGGAAAGCATTTCGGGAATAAATTGAATGAGTATATTAGTTGCGTGCTTTAAAAGAATAATTATTACTGACCTGTACATTTAATGTATACAAATAAATAATGAATAAACGCTATAGAGTCACAGCGGATTAGAGGTGCCGACCCCCGTGGCTCAGTTGGTTGAGCGGCCGGCTTTGGTGCGGGGGTTCTGGGTTCGATTTCCATGTCTGGCTGGGTGTAAATTTGTGTTTGTCCATTTGGTCTCGAAAAATGTCACTACACAAATTATCTCACGAAAAGTACTGGGGTCACTCAAATTAAGTCACATTAAAGGGGCGAATGTTTGGTGCAGTGATTATGCGGAAGCATCCGCATCGCCACTGCACCAAACATTTTTAGATAAAAAATTAAAATAAAAAAAAGAGGTAAGGTGTGAAGAAACTATGCGTGAGGAGTGTGGTTCGAAACATAACACTTCCTAATTTTTTTTTATTTTAAAATTAGTGGGGTGGTTTTAGAGACATTCTAATTCAACGTTGGTCTCTTTGTATGTAACCTTTGTGTTATATATGTGTATATATTTATATAATTCGGAGTCCATGCTACCATGCAGCAGGGCTTAAATTTTTTTCTGGCTTAAGTGGGCTGACATTTATAATTTGCACTGTGCAGCACACACAGTGCACCATTGTCTTCACTCTTGAAGTCTTGTGTTCGACTCCCGTCGCAGTCCTCCTTCTTCACCTGTCGACCCACAGCAGAAGCCCTCTTGTCTCACCCAGTACTGCCCCGAGGGCCACTGAAAAAAGAGTATAGTTGTAGGTACCATACTTCTGTTAAAATAGGGACAACAAAACAGGTTGTTGGTACTACTCTGGACAGTTCCTTCAACAATATGTTTTGTTGAAGTTACCATCTGGTTTGTAAAAGCAATAAGGCTTTTTGTTTCCTCTTTAGGCCAAACAGGAGAATAAACTAAACGAAAACTGGATGTGTTCAATAGACGACTTGAAACGAGGCGAAGCTCCAGTCTGGCGTGGGAGTGGGATATAATTCATACTTCCATGGATACCGCAACCGAACATAATCTTCATACAGGCGCTTGGCTTCACATGTCCCGGATGAGATTATGCAAAGAAAACTGACTATTTCTTTGGAATTTGCCGCTTTTTCAGGTAAACATTGATATTACGCATTTGCGTAACTAATATTTTTTATAATTGCTTGTAAGTCTATGAGCGCACAACATTTTTTATTTCTGTCATCACTAGAGACGATGGTTTATCGCGGGAAAAGTTGACTGTTTGATGGATTTCAATACACGTCCAGCTTACCAGAAGATTACTGGCTTTAGCTTGTACGTGGAGCTGTTGCCCTATTTGACTGAGCCAATAAGAATCCCGATATTGTAATATTGGATGCCTGGTATTGGTCTGCAGACAGCTACGTTGTGTCAGTGTTTTCAA
>PNEQ01028800.1:0-13424 GCA_003012365.1 Medauroidea extradentata | reverse complement strand
ACGGACTAAACCAGTAGTACATACAACACCAATGCTATCTAGCAGACGACACTAGAACCAATACGACTGGTATAGCTACTAGCTCTTCTGGTGGAAAGACTCAGCACCAAAGTCTTAATAATCAACGCCATCTAGGAGACGATCAGTAACTACTGGCAGCCCTACCTAGAGGACAACAATAAAACTAATTAAAAAAAAACAAGATAGAAAATTGAGCCAATGAGGGTAGCTAGGTATCAAGACAACGGTCATTAAACAAGAAGGTGGGTAGACCATACACATTTAATTACGAGACACATGCTGAACAGATCCGGTGATCCGGCTCCAAGGCTCCTGCAATAGAAGGAACTATACTACACTACTGTCATATTATGTTTTATTTTTTTATTTGTTTATATTTAGGATAGGCATGTTTTTCAATTTTTATTACTACTACATTTTATAAACATAATGTTTTAGAAAGTGCTGTTTAACATACTTTTAATTTTTTATTCCAAATACTTTTTTTATAAACTTTTAATAAATTTTACTCTTTGTAGATGGAAGTAGAAAATAAAATTTCTACTACAAACGAAAAGAAGTATTCTATAACAGAACTTCTTGGTAATAAAATAAAACAAACTTACGAAAGATTTGGAATATGGTTTCTTACAGTGAATTTAAATAATAATAATCTTGTTACAAATATTTACAGATATTAATACAAGTGGAGAAGAAATAATAAAAGAATTTAAAACAATTACAGAACAATTTTATGATAATATTATGGTTCTTAAAATAACAGGCTTTATAGACTGCGAAGGGGAACTGAAAAATAGTAAATTTCTTGTAAAAAAAAATCTGCATGAACTTATTTATTAAAGTCAAATGTACAAACAATTCATGGAGTTAAGCAAATTATTAATAAAGCTGTAAATATTATTGAGCAAAAATATAAAAATCCTGTCGCTATTCTTTATAAAATAGAATTAGCAGAAGTGAAATTAGATACAGTAATAAAAGAATTACCAGAAATTTTAAAAGAATTAGCAAAAGAACATTATTATTTATTAGATGTAGATATAACGCAAGATTTTGCTGGTATTTTTAACAAAGAAGAAATTATTGAATATTTAACAAATAATTTCAGTTTTCGTTTACAAGGAAAAAATATGAAGAATACTTTAATGTAATAGTTAATAATTATAATTCTGTTGGAAAAGACTGTTAAACTTGGGTAAATTCTAATTCTAGAGTAAAAATTTACAATAAATTTATTTGCCAATTAACAAGTCCAGGAGTTAAACAATTAGGAAACCATATTACAGATTTTTTAAATTGCCCAGATAAAATATTAAAAGAAACTTATTCTTCTACATTAGCTAAAGAAAACGCAATTACAAGATTGGAAGCATCGATTTAAAACTATAGAAACAAAAATTTCTAAAATGAACAAGAATTTAACCAATTAACAGATTGTTTAGAATTAACACAAAATAATATAAAATATTTTAAAAATGCTCCTTTTTATTCTGTTCCCCTTTCTAAAATGTGGGAAAAATTAACAAATTCTTTAAAATATAGTTGTGTTGTATATAAAAATTTATTACAATATGTTAGATGGGGAAATAAAAATACTAAAAAATTAACTGGAATACAGATAAAATTAACAGAAAATGAAGAATAAGGAGAAAAATTAATTAAAAATTTATCTGCTTTTAGTTTTAATTTTCTACCTATAAACTATATACATTTTCGATGAAAAGAGAATGTAATTTCTGTAAACCAAACTTGTTTTACAAAATATTGAGAAACTTTTTTTCTTCTAAATCCCACAGTTTATTTTCTACAATATCCGAAAATATAAATATAGAAGAATTAGGTCTAATTAAAACAAATAACATTATTCCATTTGTATCTATAAAAAGAATAAATGTAACCAAAAAACTCTTTCCTTGTACAAAAAAAAATGAAATGAAAATAATTAATAGTGCATGTTTAAAATCTACTAAAAAAAGAGAACATGCATTAGAAAATGTAAGTATAAAAGAAAGAAAACTAGAATATTTGGATAATACAACATGGAAAAATAATAAAAAAAAAAAAATTAAAACACTATTACAAACAAAAATGAATAGCTTTTGCTACAAATGGAGTATTTGAATACATGCGTTTGTTGTAAATGATAAAAGCAAATTTACATTATGTTGGAGATTTAAGAGAACAACATGGAATAAAATTATATGTTGTATTGTTAAAGGTACCAATAAGAATAGATTTATAAAAATTAAAGACAGTAAAAATCATCTAATAAAAAAAAAAATTTTTTATATTCAACATAAAAGTTTTAGACAAGAATTAGAAATTTTTCACTACCCGCAAGAAGAACCATTTATGAAAATAAAAACAGACAGAATTTCTTCTTTTAATGGTAACTCTTTTTTTGAATAGTTGACTTATAAACATTAAACATTTTCAAAGAAAAATATAGTTTGTTATACAAAGAAGAGAAAAAGAAACAATCCAAAATATAAAAATGAGGGATATACCGGTAATTGGAAATGTAAAATTCAAAGATTTGCACAAGATTAGAAAGTATACAAAAATTATTAGATTTAAGTTTTTCCAATATTTCCGTTAAAACTAATTGTTGGAAGGAAATATATATCTCAATTCTTAAACTTACAAGATTGTTATTGTTCTAATCATTGGTTAGACAAAGAAATGGAAGATAAAAAAATTGAATAAATGATAACATTAAAGTTAAACTAGATACAATTTAAACACCAAATAAAAACAAAGAAAGTATAGCGTTTCCTGTTTAATTTTTAAATATATTTTTTTACTTTGTTTGTTTATTCTTCTATGTTATATGTTTTAAATTTTTCTGGAATAATCATATTATTCTCTTTAAAGTAACTTAACAATACTTTTTGGGCAATTTTTATTTATTCCAACCAAGCTTTCTATATACTTTCTAATATAGCAATTCACAAATGCATACCAAGGGCGAATTTGACTTCCATCTTCCACACAGTAAATGTGGTAAACATTATTAGATACTAAATAATAACAGAAACTTATCTTTTGTATAATTTATTTGGTTATAACAACTTCCGCATCTTCGCTCCAAGATGCAATATCTTCAGGATTAATTAATTTACCCATTTCTTCAATTTACAATTACTTTGGTTATTTAATTAATAGTAAAATTATTTGTTTTATAAATTGAACAGCAAGAAACATACAAAAAATTATAGAATTATTCTTTAAAATCAAAATGGATTACCAAGATACAAGAGAACGATTAAACAATTTAATGGATGAAGAATACCAAATAGAATGTTAAAATGTGATTCTACTAAAAAATGGTTGTGCAAAAATTATAGTTACCAATAAAGAGAAAGATTTGTTTATAGAATTAAAAGATTTAAATTAATAAACAATGGAGGATTATATAAATAGAACTCTTAAAGCAATTTAAACATGTTACACAGAAGAAGATACAGATGCTAAAGAGAAAAACTAAACAGATAATAAAGAAGATAGTAAAAACGAACTTGGAGAAGAGGATCTAATAGAAGGTAAATGTGGTGGAAGAATGACAAAATTAAGAAATTTTTAGAATTTCGCAAAATACTACTAAGATCTCTAAAATTCTATATAATTCCGTAAAAATAAACATAAAACCAACATAAAAATGTACAAACCAATTTAAAACAACTCGCAAATATGTCAAGTATTTTAAGATGTGCTAATTTTTATTCATTTCAAATATCTCGAAAACTGTGGATCCAACAACAAAATCCTTGACAAAATTGCTCCTTTTTAAATAACCTATACATTTGCAATACTTATTTACATGTTTGAGTATCAAAAACTGTTATACATACATTGTTAAAAAGAGTCACTATGCTTTATCTCAATCCAGTAAGCTGTTAATAATTATACCATTAAAGTTAATTTTAGTTTTTTGTACACATCTCGAAAACTATGCATCCTACTACATTAGAACATATATATTAGCAATATTTTTTAAATGTTGGAATATCAAAACCTGTTATATATACATTGTTTAACAAATTTTTCAAAAGGCATAACTTTGAAAATATTATCACTATGCTTTTTCTCCATCCAGTTAGATGCTAATTATTGCTTAAATAATTGTAATTTTAGTTTTTTGCAAATCTCTCGGAAAACTATGCATCCTACGACAAATCCTTGATAAACTGCCCCTTTTTAAACTTCCTGTATATTTGCAATACTTTTTCACATGTAAAAATACAAAAAACTGTTAAAACAGCATTTTAAATATTTTTTCAGAAGGCATAACTTTGAAGTGTCACTATGCTTTTTCTCCATTCAGTTAGATCTTAATTATTGCACAAAAAAACTGTCTTTTTTTTTTTTTGCTATTACCTCGAAAACAATGCATCCTACGATAAAATCCTTGACAAAATTGACACTTTTAAACAACCTATATATTTGCAATACTTTTTTGTGTGTCGTAATACCAAAAACTGTTTTTATACATGCATTTTCCAAAAATTTTTCAGAAGGCAAAACTATGAATAATGTGTCATTATGCATTTTCTCCATCCAGTTTGATGTTAATTAATGCACAAAAATTGTAATTTTGTTTTTTCGAAATATCTGAAAAACTACGCATTCTAAGACATAATCCTTGACAAAACTGCTCCTTTTTAAACAACCTATACATACTAGTGATGTACCACATTAAAATCTGCTGGAACACTTGCATGTAGTGTATTTGACGAATGTGCCTTAAAATAACATTACATTCATGCTACATAAATTTAGCTTGTTACATCCACTAACTTGTTTGTACACATTAGCACAAAGATTTTGGACAAGTTATTTTTACAATGCAGTGAGTAAACGTCATGACATATGAAGTAAGCACAGTAAGTAAAATAGAACACAAAAAAATTAAAATTATTTTTGTCAAATGTTCACTGTCTCTCGTAAGCCCATGTCTATTCTTCACTGTCTCCATATAAAGAATGAGTGTGAGTAGGGAAAAAACAATAATAGCACTGAATAAATGTCTTGGATCACATACATCCACAAATATTGACATAATTTCAGAAGTAAACAGAATATGATATATCGAGTATCCATGGGTTTTCGGTTATATTGGCAAGAAAAGTCTTCTAGGCTACTAATTACATATTACACTTCTTATATGATGCACAAATGCTCATGTAACGGAATTTGTATAACAGACACGAGAAAGGACTACCACATTGCTCCGCGGAAGTGTGCTTGTCCTTTCATGTGTAATCTGTCAACATGTACTGTGCTGTTCAGAATCAATGAGCGCACTTGTGGAGCCCAAATTATTTCAATGTCCCGTACAGGTATGTTCGGTGCGTACCACAGGCGCACTAAGTCTCGGGCGCTCACTGCAGCTCGCAAAATAAAACTCCTTGAAGCAAAAGCACAAAACTCTTAAGAATTGAAAATAACGGCGTGCAGCTTTTTCAGTTTCATTTAACAGTATTTGCAGAACTGCCCTGTCAGGGGATTTCTTATCCTGTGAGGAAATGGAAAACACTTTACTTGTAGAAAACCAGATTTCAATACTAGTCTGAAACAATTTAATTTTTACCTTATCGAGATACATAATATATATCTAGGACTAATTAGGAATGACCGGGATTCGAACCCAAATAAAATTATTGCTGGGTCGACACCTTAGCATCTGAGCTATTTAATGACTATTGCAGGAACGTCCAAAAAAAATTTACTGCAATGATTTTAGTACCACAAATTTTTTGATGAACTATTTGGGCTTTTAATATGCTAATGGGTTATTTCGTATTCTTGCTTCCATAAAGTTTCATTTTCTGTACGATTCAAATATTTTTGTTTTCTCTTATTATAAAAAAAAAATAGTTGTCCCGCAAGCAGTAAAGTCTTAACATGTGTAGCCATCTTGGGCTCAGCGTACTGCGCATGCGTAATTATATTAGGGCAAGCTGAAGTCTCAGATTAGTCATGAACAAGCAGTGTCTTGAATCTAAACCCTTATAAAAAGTTTATGAATACCGTTGAGGCCTAGGCAAGACATACGCTGCACCTAAACCCTTATACAAACACTTAGGGATATCATCCTTAGAATTGTGGTGGAGCAAGTTTGTTCCTGGAAACAATAGCTATATTCTTGTACGTTGTGCCGCTCCACAACACTGCATTAACTTTATAGTTTGTTCTACCTTATTACGGTATGGTAGTTTGATTTTACCACTAGTCTAGTTTCGACAGTGATAATGTCAGCTGGCTAGCATTCCTAAATAACTTTCCCCCAGCATTTGCATTGTGTAGCCATTCTTTAACTTCTCAGTGGCAGGAGTTTAAGACAAGCATACAACATTTAAAACAATATCAATACAAAGTTATTTTCTACAATTATTTTGTGGCAAAATTCTAAGTAGGCAGTTTTACCTTTTAACCACTTTCCTCTGGCGTGATTCCAGATATACATTTCTTACAAATTTCACTAGTATGTAGTTGCGAAAAATTTTATCGGCACCCAGCCAAATTATTTTAGTAGAGTCTATATTTAAAATTGAAGAATACTGTATATTTAGGTCAAATAATGAAGACACTGCTGCCTGCTTATCAGTTCGATACCTTTAATCCTGTGCAATAGTTCACTAAATTTAAAGCATAACAGTTTTTTTTATGTTTTGTCTTGTGCATAGCTAGCTTGTAAATCAAGCTTGTGTAGAAAATAAACCAATATTATGCAAAAACAATTTTATCAATATATAATAAATATTGAAACCATTCCCCAAGTTAATGTAGTTATTCCATTTATTGGATTATCTTTTGTTACGATTTTATTTTGCAGCAAACTTCTACTCTTCTGAACAGATTTAACTGCTTTATATTAACATAGCATTAGTAGTCAAATTGCAATAAATATTTGGACAGAATTTGCAGTGCATAATGAACTAGAAATTTACTTCGCACAGGAACTTTTTTTTACATAAAAGAGTAGCAGACTTACCTCTACTACCCGTGAAACCATTCTATAAGTATATAATTTGTCGCAAGTACCAATTTAGTACGACATTTCACCTGGGTTACATCCTGCAATGTTCCAAGTTTTAAATCGCAAAGAAAAATAATGAAATAATCAATTTAAGAAGTTGTTACTTTTAATGCACTATATAAATTACAGAAACTTAATATTTTGGGTATATTAATTTCTGGATTGCACTCAACTTTTCATACAATCAACTTACAGCATTATAATGTATTTTCAGTTCACAAATTTATCAATTTTGTTTGTATTATTTAATGTTCTCGCAGATAATTTTAATCTGCATCACAGTGACGTATTATTTGCATCACCCTATGTAGGAAACAGGGAATTACAAGTTCAGTATAGACAAACATAATTTATTTAAATTTACTGCAAGTTAACCATGAAAAATGCAAATACAAAATTGAATTATTTAATTAAAATAAAATCCACACAAAAATTTATAACAATTCAAGAAGTACGCAAACAAGTTACACCAACAGCCGACATAAAAACAAAACAATTCTCGTCTGGTTTTATATATTATATATTAGATATACAAATTAATACAATCACAATAAAGGCAGAGGCAAGGTGTTTATGAAATAGGTTAAAAGTTAAATTTATCTCTAAAATCTTTACACTAGCACGGGATTCAAAGTCATCTAAATTAAATGCTATCAGTAAACTGTATTCGTAGTGCTTGGAACATCCAGCGTGGCCACCCTAGTATCCAAAGTATTGCAATAAAGACCATGCTCAACATTGCCAAAACTGCCAGCTGTCACAACAAGGCACCTGTCCTGCAGTACTACCACCTACTACACTTCATACTACACTACAATGCACTTTCCTACACTACACTGTACTACACTACAATGCACTTTTATACACTAAGCTACGCTGTACTACACTACAGTACTGCAGTACAAATGCTATGTCGTAACAATATGTCGGCAAAGGTTTGATTTAACGAAATCCTATTGAACTAGAACGAATCTAGCATAGTGAACAACATTACACAAGTCGAGACACTATCAAGCTAGCAAAAAAATTATCCGAATTTTTTTGACCGTTTCGTACAGTCGCTTGTTAACTTGCAAATAGCCCTGAACCGAGTATTTCGTGTACCATCCTGTTTTGCAGTGTATTATAAAAACAAGTACGTGTTGAATGTGCCAACATCAGAGCGTGCAAGTTAGAAGCAAATGTACTACTTTTAACACACAATTTTCCCGAAATAATTAAAAATAAATCCAGAACACCATTGCCTTATAATAAATTTGGAAACTAGGCATTGCAAAACTATCCGAATCATTTTCCAACACACAACATTTACAACAAAATCTTGACAATATATTGGTCAGAGGCATTTCAAGACTTCAGCAGTATCTGACAAACTTTCTCTACACGGTAGAATCATAGTGTACAGTTGCTATCAACATTAGTCGCTACATTCACAAGTTGTAGACACACTTAGTACATTCACAAGTTGTAGACACACTTAGTACATTCACAAGTTGTAGACACACGTAGTACATTCACAAGTTGTAGACACACGTAGTACATTCACAAGTTGTAGACACACGTAGTAGATAGAGCTGCAGCAAAGACGATAATAGCACTCTTGTGAAGCCTTCCTCCTCGCCACGACACCACGATTGCTTCTGTGGAACAGCACAAATGACTCGCCAGTTCAAAGCAATTATTACAAACTATATACTTGGCACAGAAATTATCACATTATATACAGTACCTAATGCAACTCCTTTGAACAACCTCAAGTAAGAAGTAAAAGAACTAGGTACCTAATTAAGTTGAGGTTGGCTGGAATAAGGAGAGACTTGGAGGATAGTAAAGATTGCTTCCTGTCTACATAAAACTGGATTACCTTGCCTTCCAGCAGCAACGGAATCTCCATCGCAGTAAACAAAGCATAGTTTACACGAAAGATAACATTGCTATTTCTGCAACGTGTATTTTGAACAGCTCTTAATGTTGAAAAATCCTTTTGAACCTGTTAACTCTTATCAAGATTGTTGCCAATATTTGGTTTTTAATTTAATATTCACAACAATCTTTTGTTAACCTATATTTTGTTGAAAACATTTGCAAACAAAATTTTTTAATTTTAAGAACAGTCACAGCTAACATTTTCACGACCCATTCTAGAGCAGTGTACGTCTAAAGGATGTTAAAACAAATGTTAGCACAGTTAACCATATTGGAAGATTTTTTTGTCAACACCTTGGCTATTAATATCTGTCAATCGTTCTTACGACAGTCATGGCATTCAGCAATAATAGTAGCACATACGTTATCATTCCTGTAAACTAGTGTACCATAGCTTAGAATTTAACATTTTAGTAAAGTTAATTTCAAATTGATGTTAATTCTTTCGCTGTAAACTGGGCTTTACAGTGTTAGGCATCGACACTAATGTCTCTTCGGGCATTTACTTCGGCTACTTGTGCCCACCATCCCTTCAAGGTAACTTAGTCTACGCACAAACGTTTCCACCCTGCAAGTCAAGACAACTAAAAAGAGTGCGATGTGACAATACATGCAACTCTACAGGCTGGGGGTTACACCTCTAGTCTTCATGGCAGTTTTGGCTTCAGTAGAGGCATATTATACCCTCCAGGTCGGGTCCAGTATTGGTGGGCTGAGGTAGGTATACACATTATTGCTAATCTATTATCAATGATTTTAATTGTCTTATGACCAAAGAATCTCCCCTCGTGTGAGGCACGGAAACGGGAAGACAAAGTCAACTCCAATATGTGGTTTGATACCAATTCGGCTCTAAGCATGTAGTACTAATCCACCAAGCAGAGTTATTGCAGAAAAGGTTTTTCATATAAGACTTTCAAAGTGACCCTATTACAAAAGGACCCTTTTTTACAATTTTTCACCTACATTTTAGTGGTTCCTTTAGCTGCTGTTAAACTAGAGCACTAAAAAAGTCTGGTTCGGTACGCATTAGGCCGGGTTTATAAACTACCCAAGGACGTAAGACAAACAAACATACGAAATCTATGTATACCCGTTTATAAAATACGCAAGAAACTCAAGTACGCAAGACTAACTCAAGAGTTCATCAACTTTCAACTTCTTGCGTTTCACCGCCTTCTATGTAGATAGAGTGTTTGGTGAATATCAATTTAAACTAGTCTTTAGAAGGCTGCGATTACGCCATTTCGTTACTTTTTTTTTTGTTTGTTAAGAATGAGTTAAAATACACGGTGCTAGTATTTATTTGGTTTCTGTTTAAAAATACCGAAACAGAATAACTAGAAAACAAAGATGTGTGACGAAACATATTCGTAAAGGAAAAATACAAAGAAAATTTCTGTTGTCTCTCCGAAATTTTGAGTGGTAGTGTTTGTTACTTCGTGTCGCTTGTGATGTTCATAAACGGCTGAAATATTTGTTGCGTAGTTTATAAATCCGGTCTTACTCTTTGATACCGAACCAGTTCCTATAAAAACTGGAGCAAAATGTTTGCCTCGCATAACCAACCTTCACGGAAGTTAGGATCCACCCACGTTGTTGCTGATGGTCTTCGTACAACATTGATGCTGTGAACTTTACTGGTAAACTGACCATTTGAGATCCCATTATAAAGTGTTTCAGACCTCAGCCATTTTGCATGCCAGTCATCCCTTCAACGTTCAATCGAAGATACTGCATAATGGTTAGCTGAAACACTCCCGAACAAAGATTTTTTTAAACACACGCGGATAAACAAATACAAGTACAGAAAGTGCTTACAGTCCCACTTACAAGCTAATCCCCGAGATTATATTAATCACGGCTTAGCACATTGCATTTTGTAAAAACTGTTCCCAAACTTAAAATGGAAATTTATCTTTTCTATTCCAAAGCATTTAACTTACAAATCTACTTCCAGATAGCTTTGTATAATCAGAAACAAATTGAAAAATTCACCTATTACATTGACTAACAAAATATAAAAAAACACAAACTCACCTTAAAATCAAGGTAATAATCAAGTAAACAAAATAACAGATCAACAAACATCAAGTGGCAAAATAAAACAAACATAACTAAACAAATTAACAGCACTGCCGCACTGGATACGTGCATAACGAAGCAAATATAGCTAACTATACCTGCACTGCTGCACTGGTAACACCGATATGTGCATAACGACGCGAATATAGCTAACTATTCCGGCACTGCTGCACTGGTAACACTGATGTGTGCATAACGACGCGAATATAGCTAACTATACCAGCACTGCTGCACTGGTAACACTGATATGTGCATAACGAAGCGAACATAGCTAACTATACCAGCACTGCTGCACTGGTAACACTGATATGTGCATAACGAAGCGAACATAGCTAACTATACCAGCACTGCTGCACTGGTAACACTGATATGTGCATAACGAAGCGAATATAGCTAACTATACCAGCACTGCTGCACTGGTAACACTGATATGAGCATAACGATGCAAATATAGCTAACTATACCTGCACTGCTACACTGGTAACACGAATATGTGCATAACGACGCAAATATAGCTAACTATACCTGCACTGGTAACACGGATATGTGCATAACGACGCGAATATAGCTAACTATACCTGTACTGGTAACACGGATATGTGCATAACGACGCGTATATAGCTAACTATACCTGTACTGGTAACACGGAAATGTGCATAACGACGTGAATATAGCTAACTATACCAGCACTGCTGCACTGGTAACACAGGTGTATGCATAACGACGCGAATATAGCTAACAATACCTGCACTGGTAACACGGATGTGTGCATAACGATGCGAATATAGCCAACAATACCTGCACTGGTAACACGGATATATGCATAAGTAAGCGAATATAGCTAACTATACCTGCACTGGTAACACGGATGTGTGCATAACGATGCGAATATAGCCAACAATACCTGCACTGGTAACACGGATATATGCATAAGTAAGCGAATATAGCTAACTATACCTGCACTGGTAACACGGATATATGCATAAGTAAGCGAATATAGCTAACTATACCTGCACTGGTAACACGAATATGTGCATAACGACGCGAATATAGCTAGCTATACCAGCACTGCTGCACTGGTAACACTGATATAAGCATAACGACGTGAATATAGCTAACTATACCAGCACTGCTGCACTGGTAACACTGATATGTGCATAACGAAGCGAATATAGCTAACTATACCAGCACTGCTGCACTGGTAACACGGATATAAGCAAAACGATGCGAATAAAGCTAACTATACCAGCACTGCTGCACTGGTAACACGGATACGTGCATACCGACGCGAATATAGCTAACTATACCAGCACTGCTGCACTGGTAACACGGATACGTGTATAACGACGCGAATATAGCTAACTATACCAGCACTGCTGCACTGGTAACACGGATACGTGCATAATGACGCGAATATAGCTAACTATACCAGCACTGCTGTACTGATAACACGGATATGTGCATAACGACGCGAATAAAGCTAACTATACCAGCACTGCTGCACTGGTAACACGGATATGTGCATAACGACGTGAATATAGCTAACTATACCAGCACTGCTGCACTGGTAACACATATGTCCATTACGAAGCGAATGTAGCCAACTATACCTGCACTGGTAACACAGATACGTGCATAACGACGCGAATATAGCTAACTAAACCAGCACTGCTGCACTGGTAACACGGATATGTGCATAACGACGCGAATATAGCTAACTATACCTGCACTAGTAACACGGATATGAGCATAACAACGCAAAAATAGCTAACTATACCAGCACTGCTGCACTGGTAACACGGATATGTGCATTACGAAGTGAATATAGCTAACTATACCAGCACTGCTGCACTGGTAACACGGATATGTGCATAACGACGTGAATATAGCTAACTATACCAGCACTGCTGCACTGGTAACACGGATATGTGCATAACGACGCGAATATAGCTAACTATACCACCACTGCTGCACTGGTAACACATATATCCATTACGAAGCGAATGTAGCTAACTATACCTGCACTGGTAACACAGATACGTGCATAACGACGCGAATATAGCTAACTAAACCAGCACTGCTGCACTGGTAACACGGATATGTGCATAACGACGCGAATATAGCTAACTAAACCTGCACTGGTAACACAGATATGTGCATAACGACGTGAATATAGCTAACTAAACCTGCACTGGTAACACGGATATGTGCATAACGACGCGAATATAGCTAACTAAACCTGCACTGTTAACACGGATATGTGCATAACGACGCGAATATAGCTAACTAAACCTGCACTGGTAACACGGATATGAGCATAACAACGCAAAAATAGCTAACTATACCAGCACTG
>PNEQ01028781.1:0-32348 GCA_003012365.1 Medauroidea extradentata | reverse complement strand
GAATGTATGGGACGACGGTGCGTCGCCGAGAGTCGTGCCGCTCGTGTGTCGAGAGGAAAACGACCCGTCGAGTCGGTGCGCGTGCCGCTTCACTGACGTGTGTGTTGTTCCATTTGATAGTAAGCAACTACGTGTCGAGTCGGCGGCCGATTCGGCGGCCGACTCGGCGAAAACCGCCTCGTGTGTTTCTGTCCTAACGCGGTGAGATCTAATGGGAAGCTCATGTGTCAGTCAAATTTATATCTTCATTCATAACGACTGTCTCGTATCGTGTTTAGACAGAAGAATAACAGCGGAGTAAGAAACTACGATTATTAAGAGGAGACGAGCGATATCCGTTCCGCGCGCCAAGTCCACCCACGGCGTTCATTCCACTCGGCCAGTGTTGACAACTTGCCGTTGCCAAAGTCGGCGGCTCTGGCAGGAGGCCTGAGAGGATAAACGAACATGGACACTCGGCTGTGTTGATACGAAACAACAGTAGCAGAGTTCAAGTTTCTCCTAAAAATAAATACTACCGCTAACTCAAAGACGAGATGATATTCCTAAACAACAACAACTGCCGCAGGTCTAGCAGCGTCAATGTTTTATATCCCTAACTAGACGAAATCCTGACAAACTGAACCATTACACTGGACCCAGGTCATTGCGAGCGAATGTTGACAA
Organism: Medauroidea extradentata; assembly: GCA_003012365.1. Classification (NCBI taxonomy): domain Eukaryota; kingdom Metazoa; phylum Arthropoda; class Insecta; order Phasmatodea; family Phasmatidae; genus Medauroidea; species Medauroidea extradentata. The sequence goes on along the minus strand of PNEQ01028781.1, from coordinate 31,682 downwards.
GTCGTTGAATACCCACAATACCACCAAATGACTAAGCACGACAAACTGAACCAAAAAAAAATCGAATTAGCTGTTACAAACAAAAATATAATTTGTCGGTATACTCATTATCAAGCGTCGTGACCTCATTTCTATATGTATTCATTAAGTAACTGTACCCCTAACGAAACTTCTCCATCCACGGCGATATTCAGCTTTCCTTAACATAAAACAAAGCTGTAGCTTAGTAAGCGTGTAACATAAAAATATATATTACTTTAGTCCAGTAGTTAATTAAAATACTTTCCTTTGCACAGTGTCACAGTTGTTCCTACTGTATGTTGGTTAATGGCGTAGTGTGTGGTATAGTAACATGTTATGTACTGCTGTAATGACGCCCCACATGCAACATGACATGATCCTACCCGCGCACTATCAACCATACGTCATGTATTGCCAACTGTAGCGCAGAAACGGTGCGTTTTTGGACCTATGTTCATGTAACACTTTTTGTTCCTCTACACGTGAGGATTGTTTCCCTAGAATACTGACATGGAATTGTGCAACAGCCTGTATAGGCTTGACAGAGGGGCTGGGTCGCGCACGCGAGGCCGCCAACCGAATTTTTCGCTCCCCTCTCCCGCCTGGTGCGGCCAATGCTGACCTGCGGGACAGATGGGAATTACGTCATTTGGTACCGCTATCTAAACTTGTGCTGATTATCCAAAACGGTGGTCCACTCTATGAAACCCTTGAGATGCAGCCCACGTCGATGTTACTGGGAGTCGGAAGAATGGTCTGGGTTGCGTCGCGTTCTCTATAAAAAAAAAAAGGGCGGACAGCGGTAAACTCGTCAGTAGTTGTTTGGACACTAAAGCAGGTTTTCCGGAAGACTGCGTATCAACGAGGCGAAGAATCGACAGTACGACGGATCGACGATGCGACGAGTGCATATCGCAGCTGTAGACGAGGAACGACCACAAATCGGGGAGAAGAATGCGATTGAGGAAGTGCTGGAGAGAGAACTGGACTGATAAGATGGTTATAGGGGAGAGAGGAAAGACTATTGTTCGATTTTGATGTGAAATATCGAGAAAAGACACTGTTCAATAAACATGAATAACGTAGTTTATAAACTGACTAGCGACAAAGATAATCCATTTATTGAGTTATTGAAAATGCCAACTGCACCTGCCAAATTCGGGGTAAAAATTCGTCAAAAAACTGTAAAAATAAAATGGAAAAATCTGATAGCATCAGTACTGTAAGTATGTAAAATAATACTGCGAAGAACTCTTACTATTGGTCTATTTTGCCGGAAATAATTTGCAAATTCAGAATATCAAAATAAGAAACTTTAATTTTGGGGGTGGTTAAACGTACCTTGAAAAACAGGGCATCAATAAAGTTAAAATGCTCGCTGTAGTTCTTAGAAAAAAAAGCCAAAACTGGTGACTGAACATTTTAATAGTACTGTATAGCAGTACAAGAAATGTCTCTTCTTTCGTCGTCACCTTGTTAGCTCGTTAACAGTTTCTCCCGCCTCCTTCTTCGCCAGCTTATTACTACGAACAACAGTTGGGCAGAGCCCACTGCGCCGCAGAAAAAAGCTCGGGAACACAGCAAGGAAGAGCTATGTATGTGTGTGACAGCAAGCGACGCAACAGGCAGCAGCTGCCCTCGGCAAATTGCTAATTACTCACCCTCCTTCGTCCCTGCTCCTCGGTCAACCCCGTGGCTGTGGCAGCGACAACACTTCTCGCCCCCTACTACCACCCCGTCACGGTATTCGCGACCCCAACTGAGCCGTATCGCACGGTCTGGCAGAAGCGACGCACCGTTGGCAAAGTACCCAGGTTCTTATTGTTTCCTTTCTGTCTTCTAGCATTCACTCAGGTTAGTAACGAAACTTTTCTCCGCAGTTCTTATTATCTGGCAAAACGTATGATCAAAAACAAGGCATAACCTTACTTTCAGCACTACAATTGAGGAGTGTTTGAGGGAAACGATATAAGTGCCAGATATTAAGTTGTTCAGGAAATGAGAAAAAAACTGCCACAAATAATTTTATAATTCAAATGCTGTGTTACAATTATTTCCAGGTTTGGATGTGTGAAAAGAACTGTTACCGAAAAAAATTAGTAATTTACATTAAATGGCACCTGTATCTAAATTGTAACTATATTCTACGACTTAATTTTGAAATTCAGAGCCAGTAGTGACATAAAGCATTACTTAACAGAATATTTTAAGCCAAAGTGAGATGTTATCTATATTTACTGATGTGAAACTGAAATCGTTAATAATAATTAGTTTAACTTCAATGACTAACACAAAGACCTAAACAGTAAAGATATGTAGGCTAAACAAATACGATATAAAAATAACTGTTAACACATTCTGGATTTCTTACTTAGATTTATTTTTAATTGATTAACAAAGAATTTATGTTATGGAGAAATTAAAAAAAAACTACTTTAAACGACTTCTCTCTTTATTTATTTACGTTAAGCCACGTTCGGTGAGAGTAGAGGCAAAAAATTAAAAACGAAAACATAACTAAAACAGGGGTGAAAATAGTTAGCGGTGTGTCTGTATCGAAGTACCAATAAAAATACAAAACTTGCATTTCTAGCTTCACTTAAGACCCATGCATTATTCAGTAACGCGTGTGCTCCTGCGTAAAAGCACGAACTTGTTCATTACGTTTTATTTTAATTGTTTTATTAGTCTTCTGTGATTTCCTTTGTTTTTAAAACGAACTGGTTGACTCTCAGTTTTTTTCTCTCTTTCCACCGTGAAATGATTTCTTGTAGGTGCGTATTCGTTAAAGTGTTTTGTTTACTCTGCGGCGTTTTCAATTTTCCACGCAATTCTAGCATATTATGCTATTCACTCTCATTTCTTTACTGCATTTTTCATTTTAATATCTAATGCACGTACCTGCCGTAAATTTTTCATTAAATATTGTGCATTGTAATTTGATTTTAACATCAATCTAGCCACTCTGTTTACCAGCAAAATTGTAAAGTTTTTATAACCACTGTGCGTAAAGGCTTATGCACAAAACAACGTAGCGTAGTTAAATTTGTAATATATTAGCTAGATATTACAGTTAAACTGTGTTTCTTGGCGGTATGTAATCGAAGGTGTCAAGTTTCTTGTAACTTTCACGCCAACCTCTAAGTTTACGAAAATCTGTAAACCGTGTCGTAAGGTGGTTGCTGAAATCTGCAACCTACCCTTACCTGAAGAGATCCAAGAAGATCGAAACACGAGTACGTCATTCTTATCCTTGAACGGGCCTTACGGTTTGGGATACGAATTGGGATTTCCAATTGCTATATTCCCACCGTAGCGGGTGGTGTATCGTGCGGAGCACACACGTCCTAAAGACGCACTCTTGAACATGACAGATACCAGCTATTGGTCTCCGACCGATTCTCCCCTCTAACGGGGGTGGTTTCCGAAGTTGAAGTTCCCTAATACGGACAGGGGAGCGGAAAGTCGCTGGTCTTCCTGATATTACAGGTTTGCCTAAGAGATGTCAATCTTACCAACTAATTGGATGGGAAAATCAGACATGGCTTGCAGTTCTCTGTTCGAGCATTTTTTAATTCGACTTCTAGAGACGAAACTGGTACAATTACGCTCAAAACAACACAATATCATTACATAAGCAATTATGATTATTAAACTAACGTATTAAGAACTCTCCGTTACGTATGTTTAATGGGTAGGGGCCGGAAAATTACGCGGATTCAATGACCTGCATGTTAGAATGCATTGTTCTATGCATACTCAAGCCTCGACCATTTGTTCACTAGCTGCTACTCAGTGAAACAACAGACAATTAACCAATAGACGGGGCATGAGTGTGCAATGGATTCTAGCCTGCATGTCATTGAATCAGCGAAATTTTCCGGCCTCTATTAATGCGTCACCGGGAAGACCTCAACTTTCCAGTTATAAGACGCCAAATGATAACCAAATCTTGAACAGTTACTATTCAGATTAAATACGCAAAAAAATTACTGAACGCATAAGGAAAAGACCACATACTTTGCAAATCGATATTTCTGTCTACATAATGAAATCTAACAATACAATGACTTGAGTCATATTCAAATACAAAACATTATATTAATATATATGTTCCATCACTAGAATTTTAAAAAAAAATTAATAAAAGGAAATTTCATATACCACGTTTTTAACAATGGCTAAAATATAAATAAAATAATTTCCCCTAGCCCAATACAGATTTATAACGCCTTACCGATTTCTGATTCCATACAGATTGTCCGGAGAGTTTGTGATAGTGATAGTTATGAAAATATCTGGCAAGTTTTGAAACGAAAAACGTGCAACATGCAACACGTAACTGATGCATGACGAGTAGTTCACATATGTCACTTATTGTGTTTCCTCAGCGGCAGCTATTACTTACTACAAAGTCCAGAATTGGATATAAAAACCGTAGTCTAAATAAAATAAAGTAACTTCTGTCCCTACCCTTTACTTGCATCCTTACACAGAATATCATCCGATCAAATCATCAACCACGTAACCTTTGGTATAGTTTCAAAGTTAAAACGACAATCGGGAAACTTGACGAAATTTTGAACTAACTTGTATATATTACTTAAAAAATTAGGATTCGAAGCTTTCTACGAATGCCGCATCACGTTGTTGACATAACTGTAATTCACCGAGAACGATGGAAGACATTAACCAACAACTGGTAACATTATTTTCGCCTGAGTTGAATTTCTCAAACCAATTTCAAGACTATATACCGTGATACACCTTAATTGGGTGGTAAACCATGGTGCGAGCTTCACAAAATTGTTAAAGCTATGTACTCAGAGTTCAATATGTTACCAACAGAGTACATGCAGATACAGGAGTAAGATCACAATTAAAGTGTTTAACATATTTATGGTACCGAAGTTCAAAGCCTTAGTATCGCGAAGTAGGCTAGGATTACCCTATTACGAGCGCAACAAAATAACGAAGCGAAACAAATGTGAGGCAGATGTGGGTACACGTTTCCTTCACACAAAATTAAGTGAATATTTATTAAGATGTACTTCGTAGTACAGCTGTGCAACTGTTTATACCAGACAGTGAATAAATACTAATCCTTGCAGGTATGCTAGTAGTGTAGCTAACGTAACTTTAGAGCCAGAAATATTTCACAGAAGTGGTTGCCTGATGTTTGGCTTTATTTCAAGATGTTCTGGCACTCTTCGGCTGCCTGCCAAGATACACCAAATGGACACTAGCTGCCCTGCCTACATCTCAAAGATGAGGCGAAGGAAAACATATTCAGTTTAACGATGCATTCATGTAGCGGAAATACACTCCCGCGTGAGGAGAGTGACCTTCAAAAAGGCCCCTCCCCCTCCTCACCCTTGCAATTTCTACAGCGAGCTCAGAGTTGCCCAGAACACGGCGACCTCTCCGTAGCAACCGGCCCTAGCAACGGGCTACAGCACGGAACGTAAACATGAGGGCTAATTAACCTACCACCGATAGCACGGTGCAATGGACGTCGGGAAAATAAACCGCTTCACTACATCGGCAGAAGCGGCGAAAGATCGAGATTACGGGCACTCACAAAGTGAACCCGTCCATCGACACCCGTTGGGCCGAGGTTTGCCATGACCACAAAGACGCCCAGCTTGTTAGGCCAGTAGGCGGGCTTGGCTGAAGGTCCGTTCCATACACGCCTACTACGGTCACTATTCCGAATTGTACGAACTCTTAAACCAGCAGATATAAAAATGGTTCAAAGCCCGGTTTTAATCTAGACGTCTAATCGACATGTGGCCGCATAACTGCGCTTTAGAAGCTCAGAAGTGAAGGCAATATAAAGGATGACCTCGAAACGCGCATCAAATATCGCATCGCCTCAACGACCCACGCGCTGAATTAGTGTGCAAATTTCCCGCCAAACCAATTTTATTATGGGGCTTTGTGCGATGACCATATAATTTTATTGGTGTAAAGTAAAGTCTGTAACAAAGTTTAGTGCATGTTTCTGAGTTTCGCATACATTCGGTCAGTACATTTTGAGTACAGCAGTCTGAAAATTCCCGTTAGCTTCAAAACAGTTTTTTTTAATAAGTATGGAGTCGTAAACAATTACATTCCGTCCTTGTCAGAAGTGTGTGTTCGTTTCGTGCATATTGGCATAACAAAGAAATGTCGAATAGTTTTGTAAAAAAAACTTCATCGTACTTTACAACGCAATTTTAAAACGCGTGGAACGGCGACCTTAATGTTGACAACGTTTACTGAAATTTACAGGTGATTTAAAAGTCAAGGTAAATCCATCAAACGAACAATCCTATACAATAAGTTTTTGGCATCTATTTCAGCAAGTATTTAGTCAGAACGACGCATTCTTCTGCCGTAATATCTTGTGTAACAATCAAAAGTTTCAAAATAGCGGCATCATAAAACTTATCACACTAGCAATTTATTTCCTCGCAAAATTTGCAACTATAGCCTATTATTGTCCTTTTTTCCCTTCTTACATTGACCTTCAAGTTAACTGCGCTGTGGACTAAATACAATTAATGCTACGTCACTGCAGATGACAGAAATAATCATTTTTAATACATTTTATAGACTTCACCGGTATGTGTGAAAATAATGGAATATTTCAATTCAAATTTGTACTCTCTTCCAGATGTACGAATAATCTGAGATACTGCACACTTATTAAAGTGGAGCATCACAATCCGAGTTGCAATGAAATTACTGGTTTTTAGTATTGTTAGATTATTTACAAAAAACACATTTAAAAAGTTATCATTATCGCGCTCCAGTAAAATACATTACTTTGATACAAACTAATATAAAATCTGACCAATATTGATAACGCAAAATACATTACTTCCTAATTATGAATATATTCTCACCTTTTCAGAGTCATCTGGTAATGCGTATGTAAAAAATGGCGACTAATGCCGAAGATATTTGTCTAATTTTATTTTAAAGCGCTGTAATAAAAAAAATATTTTCTATGATTTCAATAAAAATATGGTCATGATCTATTAATGGAAAATTCAACATGCGAGGTGAAACCCCACTTTAATTTACGACAAAATCAGAACTTCATAGATGTGACTTTGTAATCTCAACCATTATTAAAAATGCCATCTGGCTGCAGAAGAAAAAACTGTATTAAAATCAAAAATTTTAAACAAAATATTTTGAGACAAATTATTACATATATCTTCAACTTTGTTCAAAAACTAAAAATAAATAAATTATAGTTTAAAAACTAAAATCACGCTTCTGTAGTAATGCAAACTAGAAAGTTGAGAATTGACTTTAAATATACAGATTTCATTAAACAACGGTGGGATAAAGTTCAGTATAACTTTACTGTTTGGATAATCTTAAATAATAACAAAACGATAATGTAACAGACCAAAAAATTAACTTTAAGCTGTAGATTGAAAAGTATTAAGATGTTTTGCTAGCACACTAAGCAACCATAGGGATGAATCACAGGGAAAAAATTCAAGATGTACCTTAGTCCTTCATTAAATGTTTAATATTAAAATTTACAGGAATTTGAAGTTTAAGTGCTATTAGTTAATTTCACACATCCATAAAGCAGTGAAGAGTATGAAATATTTATTGTTTCATTAAACCATATATAGGCCTACGTATATACTATCGTCGTTCCAGCGACACGTCGGAGTTATCACAGTTTAGAATAAAAGAGCCATGCTCGACCTGCAGGTCTTTTCACCTCCTAAGAGACTGAAATTCGCAAAACCCTTGAATCACATTTTATACTATTTTACTGGTGTCTCTTGAACGTGACAAACACAACAGCACGCTGGGTTCAAGATATACAGACGACTATTTGAAAACACATTTAAACACTTTTCACCCCTTTTCTCCTCCATAGATGGGGAGTTTCGAAATTTCGTGAAATTACTTTTCATGTATTTGAGAAAGCATCAATCTTAAACAAAAATCGTGTCACTATTAAAATAAATCGATTGTGAATCCAAAAAACACATTTTCCATTTTTTACCCCTTGGAGGCTGAAAACAGAATATATTTTTAATGGTATTTTAGACATTTACATAAACATCTATCTAATGCAAAGAGCATTTCGATATCTCGATTGGTTTGATATATATAAAGTAATAATAGAAAACACAATTCAAGTATTTTCACACCCTTAATAATAATATAATTTCGAAACGTCTTGCAGTCCTGTCATAGTAATTTGTTTATGTATTCAATTGAAGTAACAATCACGACTATAGATAATTGTGTTACAGTAATATAGACTATTAATAAAAAAAACACACTTTGCACCTTTTTAGTGCTTAGGGAACGAATTTCAAACAGTCCTACAACTAATTTTTGCGTATTTATGTAAGCAACATTTTGATGTGACAACCAACTCTCTATCCCGAATAATTTTATAGATATCGACAATTAATCGGAGAAATTATTTAAGGTCTTTTCAACCCCCTTAAATGTTGAATTTCGAAAAATCCTGAAATTAACTAATATGCATTTTTATGTATGTTCCGTTAAAGTAAAAATCACGATGATAGAACGTTGGGTTGGAGCTCTATTGACATTTCTTCAGAAATACATTTCACCTCTTTTCACTCCCTAAGAGGTCGAATTTCGAACAATCTCTTCTTAGTGCTCGCCTACGACCTAAGGGGAAACCACACAAAAATATTATGATTCTACGTCCAATGATCTGGGCTGCAGTTTGGTAAGTAAGTCAGTCAGTGTTCTTATATTTTATATATATATATATATATATATATATATATATATATATATATATATATAACATATGGACACATACTACACACATAAGTACTACATGTATAGCTCTTTTTCATTAAAAGTTGTGGCAAATCCAAAATATCCCCCAAAATGGTGGTTTTACACCATAATCACTACGGAAAGCTCGTTACATTTCAACAATTATTTTTAAAAAAACTTAAAATTGTAGAGTTTTCTTCGCAACCTTAGTAGAAAAAACTCCAATTTTGAGGGAAATGAAAATTCACCCCGCAAAAAAAATTATAAAATTGGTATATTTGTCATGTGATGACCCTGAAATTCAATCCTGCCAAATCTAAACATGATCTTTGAAAGAACTGTGCAATGGGAGTGCATGACTGGATTTATTTACTTTACACCATTGCGAAATAAATTACTGTCAAAAGAAAACTAAAATAATACAAGAAAACATAAATAAGCAGAGTATGCTTTAGTCATCAGGATACATACACAACATGAAATTCCAAAACTGGAATCTGGTCAGTTAAAACAAAGAAACAAACAGAAAATAAAAGAAATAACAAGAATATAAAAATAGCTAAGTTGACATGCGACACAACGATGAGTCGAAACAAAAACACAAACAGAAATACAGCAAACAACACAACGATGAGACTAAGCAAAACACAAAGATGTCGGACACAAACAGAAAAAACAACAAACGACACAAATGATGTGACGAAACAAAACACAGTAGTTTTCCAAACAGCTTCGACTCATCGTTGTGTCGCATGTCAACTTAGCTATTTTTATATTCTTGTTATTTCTTTTATTTTCTGTTTGTTTCTTTGTTTTAACTGACCAGATTCCAGTTTTGGAATTTCATGTTGTGTATGTATCCTGATGACTAAAGCATACTCTGCTTATTTATGTTTTCTTGTATTATTTTTAGTTTTCTTTTGACAGTCATTTATTTCGCAATGGAGTATGTCCAGTCAAATCTAAACATGGTTTAAGTAGTATCGATACAGAGGCGGTATAACGCGACTATCATTATTGTATTAATATTTTGACGCCAGAAACGTGACTTGAGATTTGAATACGCTCTAAAAATAGCAAAGACAGCTGTCTACTATCTCTCTTCCCTTCCGCTTTCGCTCACTTTTTTTTATGTTACGAAGCGAACATGTTTGCACAAGCGCATACGACACTGACGTTAAGCGTCTGCGCATTTGCGAAAATGAGAAAGGTGTTGTTGACCCTCGGGTGCATGACGTAGTTGAATCTCTTGTAGCGTAACTTTGGACTTGAAGAATGAAGAACATCGAACGATGAGCATTTTCCCCCCACTGTCACTTAAGGCAGATGAAGGTGGTTAAATTGTTAATACATTTTAAAAACGACCATTTGTAGAAGTGACAAAAACAATTTGTATGGATGTCATTAAAACTTCTATTGAGTATTTTTAAATTGCAATGAAAACTGTAAAAAAATTTTTTAACAGTTTGGCTGCTTATCATTACTTCGAAAACGCATAAAAAAAAACAATTTCCAAGCACAAAAATTATTGTCTTCAAATAATTAAATTTTTGAAAGGTTCTTTAAATTCAAACTACTTTCCAAACCAAGAAGAGGTTTCGATTTTCAACATTGCAACTGATTTTTTAAATAAAAATAATAAATACAAATAAAAGTAGCTCAATGGTAAACATTGCAATATGAAACCAGACATTGGCACCTCAATATTAAATGTTTTTCTTCACACTTCCCAACGTTATAAAACCTAAAATTCGCGTGTATTTCCATTTAAAGTTTACTCATCTGATGCTAGCTGATAACGACAAATATTTAAAATCAGCCTGAGCAGTATAACACTATGCTTGCTCTATAATAACGTATTAAATTTATTCGACCTAAAATAAATCACAACAAGCATACAACATAGTAAATTAGCGAAAATGCCCCTTAAAGATGTTTACGTTATGTAAAAACATGTTAAATTGAAAGGTAAAAACATGTTCAATGGAAAGAAGTGATGTTGCAGACAATGTGTTGAAATCTATATTAGCAGACAGCCCTTCAAGTTACTGAGCACGTGACACAGTGTTAAATACTGACGCTACACAGAGAAAATAGGTCATTCTTATCTAAATGGGTAGTCATAGCAAAGCATCACACTTTCAAAACTGTTCAGTTTATACAGATACCCCACAGTTATTTTACAATAGCATAAACCAAATGAAATAATTATTGTGCTCCCGAATTTTATAGAATGACTTCCGAACAGAAGAAATAAGTCTTAGTGATTCCCATTCTGTTGTAGTTTCCAAGAGAATAGAGTTGTAAAGAGGTCCCTAAATGTGAATGACGCTTTACGAATTTGACTGCTTAAGAGCTTTCAAGTGGGGAAAAGGTCATGATTTTACATCTGTGTAAAGTAAGGTTAGTTTTGTAGACATTACTTGAGAGGAGTACATTGTCCTAATATGAAAAATATTTAGCTCAGCCAGTTTTCCCATAATGGCAAAATTTGCATATTTTTACTTCACACAAAACCTGAAAACCAGTAAACATAATAAAATGAAAAAAGTAATCACATATAAACTACATGTCCCGGTCTACGGCTTGAAGCATATAAAAACCCATAGTAAAATAATTTTGTATAAAAAATTGCTAAAAGTAACAAAAAATTAGCAAATGCTAGAAGTTTTTTTTAATACAAAAATTTTTTGTAATAGGTTTTTACATACTTCAAGCAGTAGCTCGGGATACGTAGTTTTAATGTAAATTATTTCATTTCATAATGTTTATTGGATTTTAGGTTTTGTATGAAGTAAAAACACGCAAATTTTTATTTTTGAAGTGACATTATGAGAAAACTGGCTACGCTAATTAATTTTATTTTATTTTTTTTTTTTTTGTGAGAGGACAATATACTCCCAAGTAATGTCTAGGAAACTAATAGTATTTCATACTAATATAAAATTATAATGTTTCCCCACTTGAATACCCTTAAATGCGATTCGTCATTCTACAGAACTTTTAACCATACGTTCAAAGTGTCCCCCGGTTCTATCCACGACATTGTAGGCCAGTGGAAGACGGCGGGGGAGCGAACAAAAGCTTGCAGGCAAATGTGTTGTCAGAAAATAACGCGAAATGTGCAGATCTCTAGTAATGCGTTTAGAAATGTTGTGTAAAACATAAGAAGCGTGACAAACAACATCGACGTTCATGCGCCAGGCTAGACCTTATCTTAAGGCGGCCGCCTAACCCACGCTTCAAATGCGTTGCAGTGTGTTTGCAAACAGGTTTTTTCTGCGAAAATATTCCACATGTGCCCATTGTGCCAACGTACGGAAATAAAACAAACATCAGACAAGGTCGGAACCTTGTTGTTGAGACGCCAAGCTCATTAAACACTTTTTCTAAGCCCTCCAGAATGGCCAAAAACGGAATTTTTTTACTTCCGTACTTCAAAATATGTATACTAACCGGATGAATGTGAATCTCAGATTGCGACCTGCACTTCATTTTGTTGCAGACTTATTATATGATCACCTCTTAATGTCCAATAGTAAAAACCGTTCAGAGCTTGGCTCGTTGAGGCGACGGGGCATTTGATGCGCGCTTCAAGGTCGACCTTCCTGCTCCGTCGCTTTTGAGCTTCTCACGCGCGGGTAGGCGGCGCCCTTAAGAAACACTTCAACGCGCCGAAACTACGTCGTGCTTAAATGTACTCAAAATTCTTAATAATCCGGCACAGTAAACGATAAAATCAAAATTTAATGGAATTCTATTTTGATTGAACGTACAACTAATCAGACAGGAGCACCGATAACGTAGCTTACTTCACTGGGTGAACATACTTGGCGCGTTCGAGGCCTAGAAGTGCGGAAGCGACAAGGTCGAGACAGTACGCGCAGCATCACGCCTCTTTCTAGCCTCTAGGAGCAAGTAATTGATCTGACGTGCAGTCAGTCTTCTCACCAACAACGCGCCTCTCCGGGACATTCACTGCTGACCCTGTAATCTTATGACGTAATACTTGAAATAAATGTGCAGTGTACACGCCTATGGGCTACCTTTTAAACGATTATGCGCCAACACGTTCATTGCTTAAACAGACAGCACAACATCAATCTTAGACATAATCAGGAACGTGAAAATAAATTTTTCCAGATAAATAAAAGAACTGAAATAAGCACACAAACGTGTAACATTCACTAAATGATATTCCTAAGCATCCCGCTGAATAGTTTTCGAGAAAACTTGTAAGCTCTGCATTCAGTTTGGCGGCTTGGACAGACAGACACTTAAGAGGGCGTGGTACATAATTCAACGCTAAAAGCGTTAGTCTGTAACTGTAGGTTTCTCGAAGCCAATTTGCGAAAATTATACAATAGCAATCCTAGACAATAGTTTTAGCCAACGTTTTAAACAAAATTGTTTCCAGTGTTAGGAACTTCTGAGGCACAATCTCTGACGCCGGAACCTCGCGTATTTAACAGCGGCGCAAGAGATCACGCGTAACGAATTGGTAATTATGCATAAATACTTACTCACAAAGTTGCCAAATATCATTACCTAGGATTGTCATGAGTATTTCATCCAATTGGCTTCGAAAAAAGCGTAGAAATCAATTTATGTTTTCAGCGTTTATTTAACTACTACACACTCTTTAGGAGGGGAGAGGGAGGTTCACGCAAAATATTGATGGATTAAATAAATTTTATATTTTCACAAAATATTCTTTGCCTTGCAGTCATACATCGTGACTATTTTTCTAGCTTCCATAGTATTTTTTGTAAAATGGCATCTCAAAGCCCAAATTTACATAGAACGGTTGTATAGAAGAAACGAAAACCAACTGACCTTGTCACTGGGTACGTCAAAACATGTATAAAATTCCCGCAATGAATTTTTTATATTGTCATTTAAAAATTCGGAAAATTGGCAATTTTATGTCAAATTCAACCATTCATTTTCAAAATACAAAATACACTCAAAGCCGTTTTATACATATCATGACGTAACCCGTGACACTGTTTTTCACTGTGAATTATTTCATTTTCTTTAAGTCGGTTTTCGTTTCTTGTATAAAATCGTTTTATGCAAATTTGGACTTTGATCTACCGTCATACAAAAACTATGTAAGGTACAAATGTTCGTTACTGTAAAAAAATAGTCTCAATGTATGTCTATAAAACAAACCATATATCGTACAAATATAAAAACTATTAAAACAATTAAAATAGATTCGTTCGTATGCCTAGTAACTAAAATAATAAATGAAAACACACGTCAGTGGAACTCAAAATAATTTCAAAATGCAATTATTTCTTATTTGCTGACATTCCGTACCAATTATTGGCATCCACTGACAAGAATCATAAGGAAGCACACTGCTTCCACTTTTGTCCTAGGCAGTTATAGACCCGCGGGGAGGGGGGTGACGCTTACTGAAACACGCCTCCAGTGCAGGGCACGTGAAGGGTAGGAAAAAAAAAAAGAAATTGTAAAAAATATTCTGACTAAAGCTACTGAAACAGCTTCAAGTGTTCATACTCATCAGTATCTTATATATATATATATCTTTCTTAATAATTATGTGACCACGATAGCTAGGTTTTTTCCACATTGGAGCAAAAAACTCCAAACCTTTTAACCGTATGCTTAGACTGGAAAAAAATTCACATGACTAAGAGCTAGACACACGAAGCACAATTCTATGTCGACATTTTCCAAAATAATGCATCGTTTGTTTGCACAAAAAAACTTATTTTCCTTGATTTGCCTTATTTTCGTAACAAACTTGGTGACAATTTGGGTGCAAACAAAAACACTATGAGGTTCATTGCCACCAAAAAAATAGGTACAAATTCCGATATGTCTGCGACAAAATGGGTGTACGAATTTTTCGACACGAAAATTATATTGCTTCGAAAAAAAAATTCATCGCTGTAATAGGCTTGTGAACGTGCACTATTCGCACCGACAGCCGAGCGGGAAACTTGCACAAATCCAAAAAGTTCGTGATTTACGGGGCACACGAGGGCGCGAGGAATGTTCATATTGCGCGGGGCAAAATCCCAGCTCGATAGCTCGAAGGTGGCCGAAGATATCGAGCGCGAGATGGCGAGAAGTCGTCGCCCGCAGGCTTGGCGGCGAGCCAACGGCGCGGGGGTATTCTCTCCCCACAAAACTCTTTGTCTAGCTAACTTTGATGAGGAGGGCGGAGAGGGGGATGTTGCGGGGGTGCTGGAGCCTCGCCAGGGGTACGCAGCGGCCGACCCGCTCACCTGCAGTAGTATCTCCTCACACCACTCTGGCCGTGCTTGGTGTTGGCTCGGTTAGGGAAGGGGCACATGAAAATATTAGCCCATGACTCGAGGTCCGCTCTCGGCCAAGCAATCCTTGCTTCAAGGTTGTTCAAGTGGGGGAAAAACATAATTTTATATTTGTATGAAATATTAGTGTTAGTTTTGTACGCATTACTTGAGAGTACACACACTTCTAACGGAAAAAAATTAGCTCATCTAGTTTTCCCGTAATGGCACTTCAAAGTCAAAATTTGCATATTTTTACTTCATACAAAACTTGAAAACCAGTTAACATAATAAAATTGAAAAAAAAAAAATCACATCTAAACTACGTGTTACTGTCTAATGTTTATGTTAAATAAAAAATTTCAAAATTTGAAATTTTTTTTTGTACTTTAAGAAATTCATTTTAAATACAAAAATATTTTATAATGGGTTTGTAATGCTTCAAGCCGTAGACGGTGACGTGTAGTTTTGATGAGATTTTTTTCCATTTCATTATATTTACTGATTTTCAAGTTTTGTATGAAGTAATAACATGCAAATTTTGACTTTGAAGTGACATTACGGGAAAACTGGCTGAGCTAATTTTTTTTTCGTTAGAGGTTAATGTACTCTTAAGTAATGTCTACAAAACTAACACTATTTCATACAAATATAAAATTATGAATTTTTCCCCACTTGAACGACCTTAAGATTCCATTATACTGCTGATGCCCAAATTCTTGGATTCTAAGTCGTAATATTAGTTCTGGAGTATGAGTAAAATTTTTTTCTTGTAGAACCAATTTAATTTTTTAGCTAATTTTGCTTTACGCGTCTAACACAATTTCTGAACAGTGAGAGAAAAAATTGTATACTAATATTTTTCTCTCGCTATTTACGGAATTCGTTTAGCAAGTAACACAAATTTAGTGCAAAAATGTTACAGAAGATACACGTACAAATGGTTCTACAAGCAAATGTTTACATTTCATGTTCTAAATGTAGTCTGCTACACCGTGTTGCACTGTAAGGCAATACATTACTTCCATACAATCTTGACATTTATTGCAAGATAAGAAATAATAATATCTGTCTAACCTTCCAACAAATGTCGGGACAATATGAAAGTAATTTATTATCTAACAATGTGAAAGGATGTAAGTAGCCTAACATTTAAAAAAGGACGTGTCAAAAATGCTTATACGCCTTCTGAAAACCATGTAGTGGGAAATGTATATATAATTGCAGACGGTTGTGCACCATTCCCGTCTATAACGTTGGCAACTAGGGCGTATGGTAATGCCGACAACTCCACGTACTTCGAACGCATGTCACGTTATAAGAGGGGCTGAGCGGACTACAAACCCTCCCAAATGTCCAAGCTTTAACTTAAAAATTGGTTTTCCACAAAATAAGATTAAACTGTAATAAATGTTACAAAACTACCAAGTGCGATAAAATGAGTTTAATAACGGCTTATGAACGAAAAAATTATTGAACCACTGACGTTATTACTCACCACTTAATGACCTTATCAAGTAGCATAGAAAAAACATTTCAAAATAGTAAATATACACGCTAAGTAACTGGAAGATAACACCAAGCGCTGGTTGCGTAAACCATACGACGTTGGCGAATTCGCAATTCAAATCGTTAAATAATATTTCTAAAGCCCGTAGGTTACACTTTGTTGTTCGTAAACCGCATAAAGCAAACAACGTGATATGAAATGTGCGTCGGTTGGCTTCTCCAATGTGACTCAACTCGTATTAACATACCACACAACTATTAGGCCTAATGGCGTTCTTCAAAAACGTAACAATTTGGTAAATTTATAACATATCAAATTAATTAAAAAGTTCGTCGAGACCCACTACATGTGGGTGTATGCATGCGATTTTACCGATAATACCCTAGCAATAACTATGCTTAGAGACACTGGTACATCGCGGGAAAGGTTGATTGTTTGCTAGGCTCCAACATGCTATGTATAACACTGAAGGTTTTGCACATATATTGGCTATTGTTTATATGAAGCACTATGTCCCTCTTCAACAGACCCAATTAGAACTGTACAGTTTTAACACCGGACGTGTGTGATTAGCCAGAAAACTGTTCACACGTGTCACGATTGAGATACTACAGTTTATTGGAGACTATGTTAAATATTTTAGCGATTTTCCAGTGTCTCTAACTACGCTAAATTTGACTTATTTAACTGTACTCGATATCTACCTACTTACAAGAATAAAGTCCCAGGCGTAATAAAATCGACTGCATTTTACACATGATTAAATAAATTTTTTTGACAATTTTTGTAGACCATATAATACTGTAAAATGTATGCAACCACAAGACCTGTATACCGTTTATATTTTCAGAAGAATATTTTGAACACTTACACGACACTGCAAACTATTTCGCTTTCAACATGTTCAGGCTCGTGTACGGTTACATGTGGAATGAAACTGATCAGTTCGTCATTACTTTCTATTCAGACCAAAGTGTAACTACGTTAGAAGGACAATATTTCTACTATGCTTTACTGTTCCATCGCAAACGAAAACCCACAGGGTCTAGACCAAACCTAAAATCACTTTCGATTGCAAATACAATAAAAAAAAATCGTTCGCTATTTCATCATAGGAAATAAGAGTATTGCAGAATCCATTCAACTGAACGTGCTCAAATATGACTGCTTAAAAATGTTCACAACCATGTCGTGTAACCGACGCCAAAGATTAATATTATCATTTTACAAAAAAAAAAAAAAATTCAAATAAGTATTTTATTTCGCATGTTCTGAGAAATTCGTACCGTCTCAAAAAATAACATGTTAAATAATAATTTTAATTTCGAATTATACTGCAAAACAATTATGACATCTATACGGCGGTTCGATATAAATTGAGTACTCGAAAAAGCCCTGTTAAATTTCCATTTTACAGCCAATTCGTATCTCTCCGCGCGTAACGGCTAACGACAGGAAATGTCTCATCTCTCTGGACACGTCATTTGATGCATGCGCGTTTAAGATAAATTGTGCAGGCCGTAGGCACCTATATAGTTTGGTTAAAAAAAAAGTTATTAACTATATAAAACACAATTATGTCAAATTTAGTTGATTTTATTTAATTATTGTAGCATTTAAACAGGAAAATACACGAAACTACATAAGACAATTCGCTGCCAACCTTATAAGTAGTACGGTACCTATCGTTAATGTTAAATTATATGCAGTAACGGCTGGAGATTTTTTCAAAGGTTAAATCTTTTGTGCTCACTTAATTCCGAACGACCTATAGTAGACAAACACATTCACGCTAAACACGATATGTGCAGCGCTTCCTGATAAGTAGGCCTACATCATTTTGCACGCTATTTTCACATTATGCCTGCACTTCCAATTGATCATACAGAGTCAAAACACGAGAGACCGATTACAGCATCATGATTTACTGAAATATTGCGGACAGTCATTTACCCTCCGAGGAGTCTTTCAAAGATATTACAGTATCGTCGTCAACTTCATCAGTTGTATGTAGTCAACGTTGGAAGACTGAAACTGCTACAAAAATAATCGTGACAAACTCAGTGTAAAATTAGCAACAGCTCTCTTAAGATCCTTTAAGCTGACACGTAAGTAAAATAATAGGTTGAGCAGTGTCAGTTGCCAACGCTTGGGGAGAAAAACAAGTTCTTCAAACAGTTATTCTATACAGGAAGATTATATTTTCTACAGACCTAGCAACGCATTTATTTCAATAAATATAACTATAAAAGAGGTAACGACTACTAACTTAATGTAAGTACTAATATATTTCACATAAAAAATTGACTGTTCGAATTATTAGTAAGTTACTTAGGCGAATACGCTTTACAACTCATTTGCGAAGATTTAAATATTTACCTCGATAACATAAAAATATAACCATTATTTTCAAAATAATGATACACTAGAAATATTTATAAAAAAAAAAACAGAAAGTTTAGGAACTTTATGGCGTAATGGCAAGAAAATGTTACATTTTAATACCTATAAACATTTATATTTATTTATTACGAATGTTGGCCACAACAGACACACCTTCCTTTAAAGAATTGGGTGCAGACAAAACCAAAAAGAAGACATGAATAGTCTAAATGTTACAAGACGTAAAATTCTAGGAAAGTTCATAACAGACGAAACTAAGGTTGCAAGAGGTACAATGAATGTGCCGAAGGAAACATGGCAAGCGTGGTATGCCTACCATATCACTCAGTCAACACTGTGTAACTACCACAGATATTATTTAAAACAAAAAAAGGGGAGAGGGAACAACATTATTAAAGATTAAAATTTTTTTAAACAATAAACTCTCACGACTTCATCACATCAGCCTTTCTCCAGGCCGTATATCTTCCCTGACGACTGGTGGTAAACTCTGTTTGGCTTAACTGCAGTAAAATTTGACACTATTGATGCCACTACTTTTTGTAGCCTAAGTGATGTAGATGTTTGATGCTGTCAGTCGACAATTTTAGTTAGTTAGTGAACCTCAGATGTTAATCCTACCATATGCACGGTAAATTTTGTCTCGCAGTGTAACACACATTAGATAATATTAAGGTGGAGGTCACAGATCATTTTAACTATTTTAGCAATTTTTATATTTGTACAAGATACGGTTCGGTTTGTACAAGTACATTCTGATACTGTAGTGAAAATTTTTAGGCTCCCATAGTTTTTGTATAATGACATGTCAAAGTCCAAATTTGCGTAGAACTATTATACACTAGAAAGGAAAATAAACTGACTTACTGCAACGACATAATACACACTGAAGAAAAGTGTCACTGGCTACGCCAAAACATATAAAAACAACATTTTTTTTTTAATTTTAATAAAAAAAAACTGCCGTCTATTTTTTTAAATAAAAAAATTCCAATACGGTTTTTATACAAATCTTGTAGCCCTTAGTGTGAATTATTTCATTTCTGTAAATCAGTTGGTTTTCCTTGCTAGTATAAAAGCGTTTTATGCAAAATTGGAATGACATGCCACTATACAAAAATTAGGAAAGCTAAAAAAAAAGTATTTTAGTAACGATAGTCACACTGTGTCTAAAAAACAAACATAAACAAATATAAAAATAAAAACCACTAAAACAGTTAAATTTTTCGATACATTTCACCTCATAACAGTAACTGCCCAAAAGTACCGAAGTTTTACGAAACAGAGTATAGTAGAGTAGATGGGACGGCGCGACATCTCATTCCACACCTGTGAGTCTGACCTGGGCGGCGTACACAATGGCAGTGTCTAAATTTACTACAGCACGCCTTTGTCCACTTGCCCATGACTCCTTCTCTACCCATAATTCACCACATTTCCTTCGAACTAAGTGCCCAGTTTTAAATTTGTACCAGCCTTGCGCCCTAGAACAAAGCACATCGACTGTATTTCCGGGACCCTAAGGAACTCAGTCTTCAGGGCATTCGGGTCCCCATGCAGCATTCCAAACCCACCACCATTTTAGTAATCACACTTGAATTACGCTCTACTCTATTTAACGTCTAACAGTATTAATTAACAAGACAAATTTTATGTGTTTACGAAGAGACACAAAATAACATACATAAAATTTTAAAAAATCCGACCAAAGCCGTGTCCCATTTGGTCCCAGGCACTTGTGAAAACCCTCTCCCCCCCAATGCGTCAAAGTCGATGGCACCCCCTTACAACTTCTAAAATACTCGCGGCAAAGTAAACAGCGCATGGGGAGGGTACCCGACGGCAGGGATCGTACCTCGAGTGCACTTTTTGACTGGACGCCCGTAGGCATCTGCATATCCTGATGGATTACATGAAATTAAGCCCTACAATGGAGAAGTGACGGAATGAGGAGGGGGAAACGGGATATCCCCGAGAAAACACGCCGGCCAACGGCAATGTCCTCCACATTTCTCATATGCGAAAAATCCGGGCTGAACCCGCCGGGGATTGAACCCGGATGCTAGCGGAAAAAACCCTTTACAGTGGTTAAAGAGCACCACAAGTGGCGATACAGGAAACAACTTTACAGACAATTTAAAATCTACAAGTGCAGTTTGGCACACGTGAAAGGGCATAGCTAGTGCCTTAGGTTAGAAGGTTTATGCTTTGGGATGCGTTTGGTTTGAACTAAACAGGATGTTGCCACACTTCGAATGCACTTTTCTAGAGCAAGAAGCCAGTTAACGAGTCCTTGACTAATGAATATGGAACAGACAACGATCACCAGAATGTCCGAAATTATATGACAAATTTGGCGTTATGGTAATCGGCCTACACAGCGATCTCGTCTCCCGAAAACACCGTGTATCAACTTACCGATGCGAGAAGTTAGTAGCGAAACTCAGAACCAAACAGAAAATGTCTTAAAACTAACGGAGAAATATGAAATTCGCCGAATATAAGATACTCAGTCGACCTAAAGGTTACTTGGTCTAAAAGTCTCTTGGCCTACGGAGTGTAGTAGTCGAGTGGAGTAGACGAACTACTGAGGTTGTCGACGCAACGAAGGCAGAGCAAGAAAATGCGACAGCGATGGACAGAAACATAGATGCGTTATAGACTGTTATTCTATATAGAAAATGTTTTCACTCTCTTTGTTTCCACGTAGCATTACGTACAAATGATGAAAACCAACTGACCGACTGAAATAAAATAATTCGCACAGACGTAGTATGCCTGTGTATTTTACGCTTGTCCTAAAGCAGCTCTTGTCATAAAATTGCAAAGTACATTATTTAATAAAGCCAATTGGTTGTCGTTATTTGTAGGTTCCTCGTGACCTCCAAATGGGGTATTAGCATGAAATTTAAAATAAGTTGAAATGTGTGCCACAATAGGCCTAATAAAGGAGAAATACAAACACAGCAAAAATAAGTTTTCTTCTTAACACTTTGGTTTAGCTATGCTGCGCAAAATTAAAATCTTGAAAATAGCAGTAGACGAGGCTTTGTAAACGGCTTTTGACTGGTCCTATACTTAACTTTCTTGAGTAAACATGAAATGCCCTAACAATTAAACATAAATAAATAAAAATAAGTAAATCAAACCCATTTAAACTCAACACGTGACAAAAATAGTAAGGTAATTCTCTTTTTACGTTCGAACATACAAACTTTAATATATATAATAAAGGGCCAACTAGTAGAGCATTTAATAACTACGCGCATAGCTCAGGTTGAAACACTTGCCTAATCAGTCAAGAATTAAGTAAGTTTTTAGACATCTGAACACAACCTATGGTAATTCAGGACAAACTAGCACACAAATTTTTACAAACAGCAACATAAAGATAAATTATGTCCGACGTACGTATAATATGTAAGATTATGTAAAATTTAAGCACACAGGCGAATAGACAAAAATACCGAGTTCATTTAGTATGTAAAGTACTTAATTGTGCAGGCTGTAAAGAAGTTACAAGAACTGTTTATGAACGAGGGCAATGCACTTCACTTTTATATTTTAACAGTAGCCTACAAAAAGTAAAAATACAATATAAGTAAACACAACCAGAGGAAGTTTATTTGCACGACTTTCTTCACTGCACAGTTTGCTTTCGAGGCAGCCGTAAAATTCGAACTCCTAAACCTCGCATGCTCTTACCCACAACTAATTTATAGCGTAAACTTGCTCACACACGATGCAGCACCCAACAACCGATGCCTTGTTGAAACGGCTTCAAATTAGAAACTTTGTGGCAGCATCGCGTATGTGCGAAACCAAGGATAAAAATTACACCTTACACACTTAGTGAGTGTGTAGGAGCAGAAGTTGAAGGTCAGTATTACTTCTTGCTGATCATTTTAAAAAGATTCATTTTTTTTTTTATTCATACTTCAGAGTAACCCCGACTGCTTAGTTCAGTTGCCTGAGATCCTGGCTGCTGTGCAAAGGGTCCCGGGTCAATATTTACAGTTGTCTATCTGGGTTCATGACTGGGTGTTGTGTTTTCCATCTACATCCTGCGGAAAACAATAGCGAACCACCACAGTGTCACCTCGTCTAGTCGACCTCCGAGGACATACTGGTTTCCATCATCCGGCGTCCTCCGTGGTTCTAAACCTGCCTTCGGACACAACACCCATAATCGTACTTCAAAGTCCACTTCATGTTCAGCTAGTGATGTTCATTAAGTTGTGGCCAACGTCACATTTACCTACGCTATTCTAAGCCGCAAGTTGCGCGAATGTTGTCGTAAAGGTAACTCATAATTTAAAATTTTAGCTCTAAATCAGTACTACGAGTAGAAAAATTTGCTAATTTTATTTACAAGGTGAACTGATGTTTCACAGATAATTATGATCGCCTATGCTCCCAACCAAGAACAATTTTGCCCTCATAAAATATGTCAAAAAATTCCGTAACATTTTTTTTTTATTTAATGCGAAATTATCAGCGTTTCTAACAGGTTGTTATTAGTATTTCCATGTACGTTCCAGAATTTTTAAACAGTCTATATTCTGGTATTAGCACAATAGTGAAGCAAACCAACGTCTTTAACTGACACTATGCTATTCCAATAGCCAGAATTATTAGTTCCAGAACATAAAGAACGTTTGGTGAACGGAGAGAACTTAGTTACCGCCCAGAATAAAATCAAAGTTTATAGTGGTCACATCACTGAGGCACAACTTACAATGGAAACGTGAATCAGACTGTTGTCTGCGCCATCTACCCCCCCCCCTCCCCAACACAACCACACGGCAAGGATCAATATCCTATCCAACCGAGATACACCCGTCGCGTCTGGCCAGCATGGAGAATCACAAGTGAGAGGCGTGATTAGATGGCAAACGATAACATCCACTGAATTCCCCAAGCTAATCGCCACGCATTTCCTTAGATCGAAAAAGGCAATCCCTCCATTAGTTAAATAAGCTACGGTATGCTGCATTATTTGGCGGTCTCCAAATTTTGTGTTAACGAAACTGCGCCTGGGACGCGCGAGCGGACCGCCGCCGCCCCCCGAGTCCATTCCGTGCCCCTTCAAATACTTTTGACCGTGGTTCTCCAGGGTGGGTATGGAACCAGGTCATCGCTGAGCTGGGAGAGGTAAAGGCGCTACTTACCTTCAAGCCCTGGCGAGAGAACGGATTGTAATTTACATGATACAATATATTCGAAGGAGCTCAGCCAAATTTCACGATATCGCTTTCGGACATAAAATATTTTCTGCGCTGAGAAGATAAAAATATTGTTTACAGGAATGAAAATGTGGAGAAAAATTTTAATACGTGTTTTCAAGTGTTTTGAACAAGAAAATTCTTATTTGTTTTAAGTTATCAGGGTACTGAAATAAAAAGCTCCTACAACGTGGGCCACATCGATATGAATAAAAAAAGTCAATGGTGGCATGCACGTAGGTTCAACAGCTGACTAGCCACGCATAGTTCAATCTTACAAGTAAATCCGTATATGTTCTATCTCTAGCATAATAGAGTAATCAGCGCATAAAAGAATGACCTAAATGTGGCGGTGCAGCAGTATAACTTATATACAACTCGTTATGGCCAAGCGGGCAGTGATTGTTTGGCGTTTAGCCTGTGGCCGGAAGGTAGCAAGGAAAAGGCGAAGAGCTTTACAGCGACAAGGGAGCGACGGCAGGAAAGAGCGGTGCGGAAGCATCGTAGCTAACGGCTAGAGGTGAGGTTGTATTTTACCGACGAGTATGTGATAACGGAAATGCTACTAAAGAGAAAGTGTGCGTTATGGCACATTAATGTGTGCGATGGGCGAGATTTCACTTGGGTAACGGAAAAACGAGTATTGTTTCATGTGAAAGTTGGAGAATGAGACATTTCAAGTGATGTGGCTGAGAAATG
Organism: Medauroidea extradentata; assembly: GCA_003012365.1. NCBI lineage: Eukaryota > Metazoa > Arthropoda > Insecta > Phasmatodea > Phasmatidae > Medauroidea > Medauroidea extradentata. Next base: position 6,750 of record PNEQ01028781.1, on the reverse strand, counting down.
TTAAAATTTATATTTGTGATGCAATAAACTCGTTCTGTAGCATAGAAATAACATGACCATACATACTAGGCATAAATATGAAATTACCTGGCATCACTTACGCAAGCGTAAAACTCTTACATAACTACTCATAGTCCCCTGTTCCATATTTAACCTGCCTCGCTTGCTTAACCACATAGCAGCAGTCTACTAGAAAACTCTATCTTATTATTCTCTAAAATTATAATAAAAATTGTATACGGAGAAACAAATAAACTGAATATTTTGTTGTAAATTTGGTTTCCCTTAAAAATAAATACCTAATTAATGCAAAAACATAAAACGGAACGCAAGATATAGGCCTATACGACGTTATGTCTGATTACACGCTTAGACCTCATAAGACGTATGTACCGAATATAATTTTCCGCGTTTTGGGTGATAAATTAGGGAACTGTAAAGGAAAGACTGTCATACTCTACGAGATCCGCGTCCCCTCTACACGCGGAGCAACAAACTGGTGAGCATTGTTTTCGTAGTGGTCGTTTTTTTATTGGAGTATTTAGTATGTAGTGACCAACGCAGTCTTCTAGTATGATGACGTGAATCAGGACGGTGCGGGGCCGCGGTGGCCGAGAGGTCAGACCTCTCGCCTCCCACCAAGGTGATCCGGGTTCGATTCCCGGCTGGGTCGGTCCCCGGATTTTCGCATGCCGGACGATGCCGCTGGTTGGCGGCTTTTCTCGGGGATCTCCCGTTTTCCCCGCCCATTCATTCCGGCGCTGCTCCATACTCACCTCATGTCTTCCTTCACCAGCGCTAAAGACCTCGATGTTAAGCGGTGACCAAAATCTCTCACTCACTCACCCCGGATGGTGTGTTTAGATCTATAGCAGCCATAACCCCTTTCTTTTCTTTAGCCATTTTTAGGGAACACAAAATAACGTTTCAAATAGCCTAACTGAATGTTTAAAATAGCAGAAGCATAGTTTGAATGGAGTGTTTTTTGTACACAAGCGTATTGAGAACAAGTTTAACAGTTTCGCGTAAAACAAATCAACCGTGACACATTACAATACTTTACATGCGCCAGCTACATAGGACTAAGAGGATTGGTGCATGTAGCATACTTTGTGATACAGTGCACATTACATTTATTAACATATGTATAGATGATTCGAGATAAAGCGAGAACTCAAAAAAGCCCTGCTTAATTACTATTTTCTGCCAGTTTATATCTTTCCGCCGAATGAAAACATAAACACTGCCACGTGCTTTTATTTACATACAGTTGTACAATGTTTACATCTATATTAGGCTACACTGCTTTGATAAAAATGTTATATACAACACCTACTCGTTAAATGCACAAGGGCTGAATATATGCTATAATCAAGAGTAATCTTAGTTATAAATACCTGTAAGTTAATGTCTTATAATATTGGTTTGTCCATCGACTCTAATTGATACAACACGGCCGTTACGAATCTCGTAAATACGGACATACATTTGTAACTCAAAACCGCAACTAAAAACACACATGCTACATGCAATTCAAGAATTCAAGTTTCTTTCAGTTCTACTGTAATTAACTGCGACGACGGAGTTAACAGAAACAACAACGTATATTCTTAGTTGTGAAACAAAAAAAAATGTTTCTAAATCGAGATACTCATGTTGGCGATCATAACACGTAACAACTTACAGATTACCAATGAGAAAACAATCATTTCTAATACTTTTGAATGTGTTTTTATCAGAAACCAATATTTACTGCACAACGGACAAACACAAGAACGCTTCAAAACGGCAAAATCCTAACTCTGATGCCACCTGTCGGTGGAATTTTGAACTACGCCAACAGCGCGGAGCGCAAGACGCAATTCGCTAACGACTGTTGGAGTTCAACGGCCCGAATGCATCATTTTCTGCTGACGCTAATTAAGCCAAATTATACGATCAGTAGGTATGTCAATAATATCATAAATAAATATTTTAAAGTATATTAATTACGGAGCCGTCGATTCCATTTGATGTTCTTTCAGTATAATGTATTTAAATATAAAATACTCGGAACTACATGCGATAATTCGCTGTCAACTGTACAAGCAATAATGTAACTGTGATCAATGTTGAATTATATGCAGAAACGACTAGTTTTTTTTTTCAAAGGTTAAATCTTTAGTGCTCACTTTATCCCGAATGACCAATACGGCGCATGATGTGCAATTAAATTTTTTAGAAACAGAAATTATTTTTCCGTAGAGATTGTAAAGTAATAATAAAATAATTTTTGTCATAGAAATTAAAACTCCTAATACAAAATAATGTTTTATTTTAGACAACTACTAATCGGTCACATCAGTCATGTGCGTACCTCAAGCCATTACGTGAAACATTTATTTTCATTGTATTTTTCGCTGGTTGCGATATGCCATAGAATAAATGTTCTGTGACAGACGTTCTGAATAATGGGTGTGTGAACTTCAAAAATCCTCACAAACGCCTCATAAAAGCAGTTGCAACTACCAGTTTTCGTGTTAGGACACGTAACGTCCAGTTACCTACCACAGCGGCCATTCTAAAAGACACTAAGTGCAGTTAACAATATTTGGTTGGAGTTATGCAGAACGGAACCAATCCACAAAGTAATTTATTTAGAGATGCTCATACCAAGTATAAGTAGAAGATAAAAATTATATCCTAGAAAAAAAAAGTATTAAATCATGACATTTGAATAAAGATGAGAGCCCACGAGAAGTGGTTTTTACAAGTTTCATACAAACACAGCAGAGTTTGACCTTGAATAGCTCAGCTCCAGCATTGTGTGGATGATTCTCCTCTGCATAACTCCATCCATATCTACTTTTTATGTCTTAACACCACAGTATGCATGCTCAAGAGAACGCGGGTTAGTCATGTGTGTACCAGAATTTCCGCACCCGCATTGCGGCCACCTGAATTCCCGCCTGAATCACAGCCCTGCGTGCAACTTGCAAAGCACTTTAGCCCTGGCACACACGCGACCATTTCCATCGCCGCGAGCTGCAATTCACGTGAGACCGACGAAGCTATCGGGGTATTTTAATGACTGCATACGAACACCGTTCCGTAACTTTCCCAGTCGTTTTTTTGCCGGTAACACGAAGAAAGATCTCAGGGAAAACTTCCAAGGAACTTATAATCGACAGAATAATCCATCTAAGTACCTATTCTAATATAGAACTCACGTTAATGAGTCAAAATAACAGCGTCCAAGCACATTAGGAGACAAAATACAGACCACAAATGTCACGTGATTTATGAACGAGACCTTTGTATTATCCAAAGTAACTTTGACGGTCCCAGTTAAGCAGTAGTTACGACAACCTTTATGATTTCACAGAGATACCGTAGTGCCCAGGCTTCAAGAAAGTTACAACAAAGCACGCGGTAAGCAGATCACATTATTCTACGTTCCTTCGGAATCAACTCGAAACAGAAGAATTTAACTGCACAAAAACCGTACATATCGGAGCATACAGGATGTTCCAAGAGTAATATGTCAATTTCCTAAACAAACATGGAATCTATACATTCTGAGCGACACACCGAAATCGCAACAACTTACGAGCTTTACTTGAAAGGACATGCGGGGCATAAAGTAACGTTAAACAGACAGCAGAAGGGCCGTATCTACAAATGGCTTACGGTTGTTATCCAATCACCTGAAGTTTCCGGCCGTAACACACGCTATAAACCTCTATAGAAGGTTGGTTGACTGTCTAAAAGTGGAGCGCCATCCTTTTTCAGATGAAAATGGTCAGACGGTGATTTCGAAAGCCTGTTCAGCTGTTTTCATTGCATTCTTATAGCAATGGCTAAAAACGGGTTTGTTAAGACTGTTGTAACTCCGGAAATATTACCTGAATTCGTAAAGTGCAAAGCGAGAGGCATGCGTTGGTCTTTACTTCATACTATTCAAAAATAAAATTTTGTGGTCACCGCTTCAAGTCCCGTAGGAAAAAGACTACAACTAAAATCTTGCACGCCAGTTTGGCGCGCTGCGAATAGAGGCGATATGCTTCTCGTCAAACGTGAGACACTGGCTCTTTATCACTACGCTATTCCGACGCGTCAAAGGTGGAAATTCCGACACCGGCAGAGACTCCTCTTAATAGCTCTATCTTGAAAGTGGGATGTGATGTTTCTCTGATTGTGGGGGGGGGGGGGTGGACACAGCAACCTTGAATGCACGACAGGCGGATACCAAGCAACACATTCGCAACGCGAACGCCGTTAGTCGTGTCTCGCGAAAGCTGCGGGTGACACGCCCACCACCCACACACGCACCACCCGCACGTGGCAGGAGGTGGGGGGAGGGGCAAACGTCAGCACCAGGTGACAGGTGAGTGCGAGCGTTATTAATAGAACCACGACACACTACACGTACCAGCTGGCAGCTCACTGGCATACTGACGACGTCCATGTCCTCCTTGCCTAGTCTGAACTAACAGCATGTCCCACTGAACGTGAGTGAAGAGATTTTGGTCAGCGCTTAACATCAAGGTCTTTAGCGCTGGTGAGGGGTGACATGGTGTGAGTATGGAGCAGCGCCGGAATGAAAGGGCGGGGGAAACAAGAGATCCCCGAGAAAACCCGCCAACCAGCGGCATCGTCCGGCACGATTCCCACATGCGAAAATCCGGGGACCGACCCAGCCGGGAATCGAAATAACAATAGTATTACACATACAAAAATTTTGTTGCGTTTTAATAGAATAGTCTACAAATTTTACAAAAAGGTTTTTCTTTTGTATCGTGTTCATTAATTTGACCGTTTGTTGTACTTGATTTTACAGAACGCAGCTTGGCTAAGAACGGCAGTATCTTAAAAAAATTGCCGACATAATTTTAATACGCGTAATATTTTTATTACTATAAACATTGGAAAAACCGCCTTGGTTTAAATTGGGTTAAAGCGAGTTGCATAGGTGCACCTGAAACAATATAACGGCCTCATTAGTGTCACTATAGCCGGACATGGTTTGTTTTATTCACGTCATACATGGTGACAAAGATTCCGTGAATTAGAGCCACAGGTTACTATTTACTCCGTTATTTTTACTATTATTATTTAAATCCTTAAAGGGAGCGTAGATATCGTACAATCGTTACATTTATTTGTAGGAAATAGTTTTTACTACGCAACCTAATTTTTCAAAATGTAAACTCATATAAACTGGATAGTAATCGATGTTAATCAAATTTCTTCAAGTCGATAATAAGCCAAAATCATACAATTTTCTTCTATGAAAAAATTAGGCAATACCGTAAAACAAATTTTAAACAAACATCTATAACGGTTTTACATCTGCTCTCGTTTAGGATTTAAAAAATAAATTTCGAAAAAATAACGGAAATGAAATCCGAACCCTTAAAGTGCGGCATTCGTCACCATATTGGATTATTTCATTTGTTGTTCTTTTTTTATATTCTGAAAAAAAAAAGTAAATTTTTTTATTATATCGTGAATTATGTTCACCTTGCGTTACAGTACAAGCTCGACAGTTGGAGTTTTGACGTACTTTTAAGCCATAATCAGTAAAACTTTTTTTTTGTAAAGTGGGATAAGTCGAAAATTGGTGTTTCGAGTAAATCGAAAAATAAAGCTTGAAGACATACTGTGTATAATGGAACAAACAAACCTCCAAATCTAATTTTTGGCCTCCTCATAACCATTAGAGTTACAGCTTTTTACCCAGACCTAGAACATAACATGTATAATGTTCTCCCATACTTGACACAATTTTCTCGTTTTTCGAGTTATACCCCTTTACCCGAAGACCACAGAAATATGCGTTAAAAGTTCAACTGTCATGCATATATTGTTTCACGCGGTTAATAGAAATACACGCTATCACAGCAAATTTTATATTTTTCTCCTCAGAATTAAAAAAAAAACTAACAATAAAATAATGAAATATGTCGACTGGTGCACCACCTTAACGAAGACGGTCGTCGACGCACGAAAAAAAAAAAAAAAGTATTTAGTGACAACTTATCGATGCATTAAAATAACTATTTGTCAGAAGGAATTGAAATGTTACGTCTCTATGCTGGATTTTCATATCGAGATTACGTTCCGGGAGGTGCACGGAATTAGTGCAGAGAACAATGACCGGCCGCGCCCTCCGAAGTCCACGTATTCTCCTTGGCGCAGGCTTCAGTGATCCTTAGATAACGACATGCACTGCAGGGTGGTCGGCTAGCAGATGGAGACGAGGGTCATGAGGAGGATGAGGGGGGAGGTGGGTAGAGTAGGAAACCAGACAACCGTGTCATTTCCTATCAATAATTTATCTCCCGCCTAGCTAGGACGGCATTAATCTTCCAGCGCGGAAGACTTGCCGGAACGCGCGGCCGGGGGGAGTCCGGCAGGCGATATGGTTCAGCTGTTGCGCGGCTCGACTTCGCCGGAGCTGGCGCACCTGGCGGCCGGGCTATTAACCATTAAGTCTATTTACGAGGGTGCCACGTCCTCGCAACTTCCACACCTAGCCCGCACTTTTTAATTCCATTAGCAAAAAAGTAAACACGCTGCGGGCGGCTACAGGATAAAATACCTTGCGTGCTCAAAAAAGGAAAACCGATCCCATTACATCTTCTAATAAAAAACTTTTGATCTACAACTTACTGCCTGTAAATAACACACCAGAGAAACTGAAAGTGGAAAAAAAAAAAAAAAAAAAAAAAAAAAAAAAAAAAAAAAAAAAAAAAAAAAAAAAAAAAA
>PNEQ01028780.1:9155-32449 GCA_003012365.1 Medauroidea extradentata | reverse complement strand
TCTTTAGTTTTATTTTAAATTTATTGGGTTCAGTTTTATTTGTTCTGTTGAGTTGGTGGCGTCTAGCCTCATGTACAGACGGGTCGAGATGCACGAGCATTCAATAAAACATATTGCCTAAACAAGTCGTATTTTAACATATCAGAACGCATCCCCCCTCCGAACCCACGAATAAACCCCTGAGATAAGAGTAGTGCCCACCGCTGACGAGGACGTAGCTGCGGTGCAAGAACTGGGAGAAGGTACAGTAGCACCACCACATCTGGAACCTGGTATCGCAACATCCGACGCCCATAGGAAAGGCACGGATCCACCACACCGTGTCACAAAAAAATTGAACATCAGGCACGGATCCACCACATTGTATACATAAGCCACTGACAATAATGGCATGGTTCAACAATCAGGTATTAAGTATTAATCTTTTCAGAATGGATATATATATATATGTACAGTATATAATGAATCCAAACATATACATGTCACCTCTGAATTTTTTGTTCATCTCACTGAAGCCCTCATTGCTATACGGTTTTAAGTGTGGTTTTTAAATACCCTGAAAACAATGAGCAATTAGTATTTTCCATATCAAATTGAAAACAACGTATAACATTTTTTTTTGCTTTTCACTTCTTTTAGCAATAGTCTCCCCATCTATATGCAGAAAACGGCTTTTGTTTGAAAGTGATATTAAAAATGATTGAGCACCACCATACATAATTTAACGTCTAAATCCCTATACTTGCTCACGCTACCATTATCAGGTAATTACAGTTCAAAAGTCGTAGTTTTATCACTACCATCTTAGATTGCACTTTATTCACTCTCTTTATTTATTCACTCTTTGGATTTAGATATTAATTTCACACGTGTGGGTATTTGTTTTGAAGCTGCAGCATCCAAACAAGTAATAGTCTGTTTAAATAATACTGCATTCACTTGAAAGCAGTGTTGAGTTTGACAGTAGGTAGATATTAACCTGAAGGATCTTGGTACAGATTATTAAACTACCAGAAAAGAATACATTTAAAAAGGCTGTGACTGCCATGAAGACTTAAATTGTATTAGATTTATATGCATTTCATAAGAATCAAATGCATTAACATGCCCTACAATAATGTAAAAGGTCATGCACACACTGCAATGCATAAAGAGTATGATAATATAATTCCCAAGGAGATCTAAAGGTTGACCTAATACTGTAAATATTGTCTGGGGGGGAGGGGAGGGGATAACATATTTAAGCAAAATGTACAGTAGGACCCGTATTTTAGAAACTCACTCTTTACGAAATTATACAGTCGAACCCTTATTTTAGAAACTCAGATTTTATGAATACAGAGAGTTTTAGAAAAATGTTCTTGTAATAAATAAATAATCCTAACAATGAATTAGTGGAAAAAAAAATTATATCACACAGTAAAGGGCAAGAAAATAAATTATGTTATGAATGAAACAGTTAGAAATCTATCAAAATAGATATATATACTAGAAAAATAATCATAAAATATCACAAACACGCCCTGATGACCGCATACCGCTACAAGGATCCTCCTTACAATAGTTTACACCATATATCTGATTACGAAATGGCCTGGCAGCCCATCGTCAACCACCTACTTGAAAGACCAGAGATGAACGAAGGATTAAATGAAATGAGACCCTACAGATGGAGTAGCAACAGAATGAAATGGCAAAACACAGGTAACCCGAGAAAACCTGGTGGCCTACTGCAACATCCACCATGTTTTCCATATGTGAAAAATCTGGACTCAACTGCACTCAGGATCGAACCTGGATCACATTGGCGGGAGGCGAGTGGTCTGCCGCGGCCTCCCATATATAATTGTAGGACAAAGTTATACTGTATTTGGTTTATGAGGTTGAATTCGGCCTGTCTTGAGTTTAAAAAGATATTAATTTTATGAAGACTTTGATTTTACAGAAACATAAATTTTGGGAAGACATAAAATTTTAGGAAGATGTCAATTTTACGTAATTATTTGCAGGAACTGTGACACTTCGTAAAATTGGGTCGCTACTCTATACCGTACTAGGACTTACCAGAAAACACATGAGTTTTGAAACATATCCAAGTATTATGATAAAAATGCCATTTAACAATTTTGTATTTCTACACACCTTCTAATCATCAGTTTGGTGTGCCACACAGGTGGATAAGTTTCCCGGATCACAGTACGGTATTGCCGATTGAGGTCCCTCCCTGTTAGAGAACAGCGATTATTACCCACAATCACGCCATCAGGGTTCAGCATAGGTACCAGCTTGAAGATGAATTTCTCTCGTAGTTCCTAACAGCACATAATAAAAAATTATAGTTAGTTTCTTTGAGCTAATTCATCTACATTTCCTCCCTATGGGAAAGGTTAGAACTCAATTTGTAGAATGACAAAGCTCTTAAACAACTGCACAACAAACACTCAATGCCATAATAATTTCAAACTGAACAGTAGTCATTCACAAAATTTTATTTATGAAAATTAATTATGCAGCTACGCACTGCCACATTTTAAAAATTTCAACACTTAAGGTGTTTCCTGCCAACAAACTGCCAATGGATGTTACCTCACTGCGTGATTTCCTACAATTCAAAGATTTTTAAAATAAACAGCTGTGTTAACAATTAAAATGGCTAAACATGCACTGCATTAACACCTACAGTACACATGATTTAATTCACCTGGTACAGACAAACTTACCGAATGTAAATCACATTCACTAGAATAAAAATGATATGAAATTTATACCTTTGCTTGCTCTGAGTCTCCTGTCAAAAAGTCCATAAATCCTTTCATCATCCAAGAAGAAGGTGATTCTCCTGGGTGAACACGTGCTGTTATTACTATGGCTTTCTTTTTCTAAGACAAAAGGAGAAATCAATTCAAATTTGACCATACTGCCTCAGAGAACGAAACAAGGAATAAGAAAATAAAAATGTCAGAGGATAAAAATAAATAAATTACTGTATTTTCAAAATACACTATGCTGCTTCCAAAGCAACCGCAGAAAGTGAATGGTAGTGCCCTAAGAATCAAATTGTTTCCCAACTTCAGATTAGTTTTTATTTAACAATTAGACACGTACAGCACTAACTTCTATTAACAATCATACTAATTTCTATGTCAAAATGATTTTCCACCATTTCAGAGGTTTTTATTTGCTTGTGAAAATAATTTTGGTATTCATCTGTTGCAGTAATAAATTATGTTTCACGTGAGTTACGCTTCGATGGGAACATGTTAAAGATTTTGTCACAGGAGCGGAAACAGGGCATGAAAGAGGGAGGGAGAGGAGAGGGAGAGGAAAAGGAGAGGGGAGGTAGAGATGAAAGGAAGGAGGAAGGGGAGATGGGCAAGTGGAATGGTAAAATATGAAGAACAAAACAGGCGAGGCTCGAAACTGTCACCAAAGCTCTGACCAGACAATATCTGCTCCATGCTAGTCTACAGACCAGCAAGACGCAAAGCACAACTACTTGATAAAGTGGCAAGATCCGCACTGTGTCTAACAATCAATGACATGAGGATGAGACAGAAAGCTATCCTATCAATGCCGCAATGCAGTAAAAACCAGTCAGTTCCTAGTGACCAGTTTATTTCCAAAAACTGTGCGCCTCCACTTCCAGATACATATTCCTGATGCCACAGGATCCTACTTGGCTTAGGTACACACTGACCTTGTCCACAGGCCACCTTGCCCTTTTCCCATTAAACTTTGACTTAAAGCTCCGTGCTGAAGGACTGTCTTGTGAGTTTCTTACAGAAGAAAGTAGTAGCAAATATTACCACTGCGCAGCTACTATTCCTGCTTGTGTACCCACTAGTTATGGGAGGAAGGCACATGTGAGGGATGACAGACCGGCCGTCCGCTCATGCCTCTGCTATTCCCTTCACTCTACCAATACGGGTGCACCGAGGGAGGAGAGAAGGCTAGCAGGATGGAAGGGCAAGCATCTGGGTAGTAGATAGTAGTAGCAGACAATGCGCTGTACACAGTTAACAGCCAGCTCGGAGGTCTACACACGTTGTGCACTGAAACTAACGTATTTTAATATGCAGCGTCGATGCGCTATCATTCCAACTGCGAAGACCAGGATCATGAGGCATTGCACACACAACCCCTCATTGCATCCCTACTTTCAAGCCACAAAAACTGATTAAATTAAACAATATTTGATACAAAATAATTTAACTAAACTCACTGTAGATAAGATATCATATCCACAGCAGCTGTTAAATATTCTGTAGAAATATTTAAAGACCATCCTAATTATTAAGTGCTGTCACTGAAAATTTCACCAATAGTTTTAAAAAAATAATAAAACGAATGAAATAAATAATTTCCTTTACCTTTGGTTCCTCACCAAGGGACGGAGCAGTAACAGTGAGGTAGTAAACATTATTTCCAGCAAGAGAACGGCACAGTAGTCTAAGCTTGCTGAACATGGACTTCACAGGATGGTTCTAAAACAAGTTCAATTTAGACAACAGATTTCCCCTTAAGGTCACAGGCTTCTATCACTTTTTAAAATATAAAAGGGAGTAGGAATTGTAAAACTATTCCACAGGTGTACAGAAATTGTTGTTACTATGTACCTAGCCTAATTTTTCACAACACAAATACAGTATAATGTTGGCTAATTACTAACTCTATGATAACTTTTGTCAAATCACTAATAAAATTCATTTTTAACACACATTTGTTAGGTACAATTTTGCAATATCTGCCCTTGTTTATGATTTTAAACATATTATCCACAAAAACTGTGTATAAAATAAGAACCTGTGGCATTAACTGCATCCAATATAAGAAAAAATAAAAAGATGACACACTATAAATTAAATCCCAAAATATTTTGTACGGTATAAAAAAAGGCCTAAACCTCTAATTTTTCTCAATAAATAAAATTCTGCTTTGAAATTATATTTTAATTAAAAAAATATCACAAAATATTTTACTGTATGATTTTTATTCCAATCTTTTTTTAAACATAACATAAGTTTTACTACACTAATATCTAAAAAAAATCAAATAAAAACAAACTGTCATGTTGATAACGTCTTTACTGTATAACACTGAAATTCCTAACAAAAAGTATTGACTCAAATCAAAGCTTTAAAAAACTGGGTATTATTAACTAAATCACTGCACATAAACACTACTGTATTTAAAGGGGATACAAAAGTATTGAACAGTACTAAACAACTAGGCAAGATTCAAACAATAATAGATCAAATAATGTTCTTCTGTTCTGACTCATTTCCTACTAAAACTGCAGTCATACTGCATACATAACCCCATCAGGGCAGCAGTCAGGATTTGTGTTTAGTAGGGGTCCTAAACGTGGGAATACCAGTAACACTGTTTCCATCCAATTTAGTGAGGGGTTCAGGGGTCCTCCCGCAGGAAAACTTGGATTTTCAAGGTACAAAATTGTGCTATTTAAGCAGTTTGCATAAGGTGAGGGAGGAGTCTGGTCCCCATGGGCCTTCCTTCTGGCTTTGTCTCTGCCAGTGTTGCCAGGAGTACCAAAATTGTAATAAGGCATACCAGGATTTTTGTGTTCGCAAGCCAGCATATGTGGATTAATTTTCGGGAAAGATGGCATTTTTTAGTGTACCGTAATGCCATCAGGGCCGGATTTACGCTTCTAGGCGCCCTAGGCTTATCAGTCTAAGCGCTCCGCAGTCCCTGTTTTACATCCTTCCTTAACAACTGGCGTCCTCTCCCCGTTTTCAGAACCACATTATTTTTAAGGAACTCTGCTATGTCCTCTCGCTGTGTATAATAATAGTAATAACATAATAATTCAGCTTAATTGTAGCTCAGTTATTTGGAAATAGTTAGCTGAATTGGCTATAGAACTGATAAAAACTAAGACAGCATATGTCAACAATGCCAAAACTAAAGTCAATAAAACATTTTTTACTCGTCGACACATTGGTTCTTTTAAAAATAGTGATGGAAAGTTCTCCTCGATAAAAGTACGCCCTTGTGAAAATTGCGCTCTAGGCCTGGGCCTAGTGGTAAATCCGGTCCTGAATGCCATGCAGAAAACTAGTGTTTTAATGTGTCATTTGCCATAAGTCTGTGAGCTCCATTTATCTCGTCTGGCAAAGCTGGTCTCTGCTTCCATTACATGCAGCATGAACGCTAGCATAAGTTATAAATGATTAAGGTGAACATTATCAAATAATTCATTGAAATGTTTTTAACAACATATACATTGAATTATGTATCATAATTATTATACCTAAAAGTCAGGATGTATCATCCATAATTTGAAGCACAAATCATTCTAATAAATACAATAAAACTTACCTGCAGTCTAACAAGATAATCCTGCAGGTCAGAGTATGTGTATGGATAACAATGTGACAGGAACACAAGGTCATCATCATATGGAAACTCTATGTTAAATGTTAACGTGAAACTTGCGACTTGTTCCTCATCACCATTCCTGAAAATTAAAACTGGACTATTATGAAAGACAGATACATGTCAGTTAAAATTAACTAAGAAATTGACTAATTATATCAATACACAATAGACTCTCAGTAATCCAGCCTAATGTGGCAGATGTTTGCGCTAGATATACAAAACACCAGAATACATGGAGTACTAATGTATTTCAAGATTCAAAATGCAGCTTAGTGGAAAACTGAATCAGATAACTAACCCAATGTTGATCATAATAACACAGTATTTCACTTAAACAAAATGTAAGGCTGATATTGTATTTTCATGTATAAACGATAAATACATAAAAAAATTAAAATAAATTGCAGGAGATCTTATTTACGAAGGTGAGGTTGGATCATCTGGAGGACCTGATTACCGCAAACCTACTGTACATGTTTGTAGAAAAAAATTAAATCTATTATTACACCCAATAAAAGTATTTAAAAATTACTAATGCAACAACGCATGCAAAGGTAGGAGTGTCAAAGAGTTCCAAGAAATTCCATCAGCAAACATCATACGCCATGTTTCCTACATATCAGAACTTAACATAGCAAATCAAACCCAGATTTTCGCGGTGGAAGATGGGTGATCTAACCATTACACTTTCACAGCCTACTGAAACGCCAAATAAACCCAGTTATATCTAATACAAAAACCCCTACAATAATCCGGATGTCGTATTCCTAACTAGAACAAGCGGCTAATTTATTACAGGATGGGAATCTTCAAATTGTAGACTTAAGAAATAATGTCTTTTCATGTATGACAAAGGGAGGAGACAAACATAACTCACCAGAATCAAATTTGACACCACATATTTCCAAAATAACTGTCATCCTACCATAAATTGTAGAGACATTTAAGCTAGTGTTCAGGAAGAGGATGCAGATTGTTTGATGCTCAAAGTAAAAACAGGAGTACATTTCTTTCCTAGCATACAAACGAAAATGACCACATGTCCTTAGCAATATACAAACAAGAGATAATAGGGCAAAGAACAGCTGGAACCTATGTTCACCAGCTGACGGTCAATGAGATAAAAAAAAAATGGTGGATAAATTTTTTTACAATGGATTGATTCATGCTGCATGCCTCCAAGTCAAGCTGTATTATGAATTTTTCCCAATACTTCCCAATATAAAACTCAAAACATTTCAAATACCCTACAAAACCCAGTCAACATATGTGTCATGATGAGCAAATTTCCAGGATTATCAAATAAAAGTGTTTTCTTAAGTATGTTAAGCACTGTAATGCTGTACTAAAACAATAAAACTTTCAATAAAATGATATAATGCAGGCGAGTACACACTTCTTGAGTAAGACCTTTTAACATATTTTTTTCCTTCACCAGAATTTGGAAGATTGCTAGCCATGCTACACAACTGCAGTAATTACATTTAGGTTATTTTCTTATATTGTTTGTTATATTTTATGTTTTTGTGATACTTACCTTGATCCCACAAAAAAAAAAAACTTTTTAAAGCAAAATGTTTTAATTTGTTCCCATTATTTTCTGTACATAGGAAATTCAGCCACTTAAGCTTGTAACCATAACCAAATGTTTGTATAGGTCCTTCAGGATAAAGAGAGCACTAAAGATTTAACATTTAAAAAAATCACTGGTTGTTATTTCATATTAGTCAACATTAACAAGAGTTACATTATTGTTTGTATTGTTGGAAGCAAATAGTCACATGGAGTTCTATGTATTTTCGTATTCAAATGCAACATTACTGAAAGAACATCAAATAAAATCAAACTCTCTGCATTTAATATACTTTAAAATATTTATGATCTTATTGACATACATACTGTCTGTACAATTTGACTTAATTAGGGCCAGCACATAGGGATGCAACAGGGCTGCTGAATACCAACTGTCGTTTGCTGAAGTAATTCAAATTTCCACAGACAGGTGGCATCAGAGTTAGGTTTCGGCTGCTTCGCTTGGAAGCATAGTTATTTGAGTTGGTGTGTTCGTCCGTTGTGCTACAAATATGGGTTTCTGATAAGCACATTTAAAAGGATTATAAATTACTGTTTTGTCACTGATAATCTGTAAATTGAAATGTTTACTATCGCCAGCCTGAGTATCTGAAATTAGAAACTGCATTTTTTTCTGTTTCACACATTAAGAAAATACATTACTGTATTTATTGTTTCTGTTCAGTGCATCATCATTGTTTATGGCAGGGCACCTGAACAGAACTTGAATTTTTAAATTGTGTGTGTCATCATGCCTTTTTTTAGTGGCAGCTTTGAGATAAAAATTATAATGTAAAGTGCACATATTTACGAGATTCGTAATGGTAATAGTGTACGTTGCATAGATCACAGTCGATGCACAGAAACCTGTACTATACAGACGTTAACTTGCAGGTAGTGTATTCATAACTAAGATTACTATAGTTTATAGCATGTATTCAACACCAGCATATTCGATGAGTAAGATATTGTGGGCAGTGTAATGTAGATGTAAACATAGTACAAGACTATGTAAATGAAAGCGCGTGGCAATGTTTATGTTTACATGCAGCGGAAAGATATAAACAGGCGGAAAACAGAAATTAATCAGGACTTTTTTGAATGCACACGCCACACTGATAGATAAATTTTATTAAAATGTGAATTAGGCATGGATTATGGATAAGTGATATTATAAATACGTGAAATTTCATTACAAAGTATATCAGTTTAAAGTAATTTTCATATAAAGTACATCTGTTCGAACCCCTTGAGAAAGTTTTCTATTTAATACCTGTTCAGATAAAGAACTTTCAATAATGAGTACAAAGTTTGAGATTCTCTTCATGAACTTTGTAACCAGATTTCAATAATTTTAAATTAAATAATGAAATCAAAGATTTCTATATGCAAGTTCTGTTGCGCAATAATCATAATGGATGTATGAAATAGTATAAAGATCACTAACAACATAGCTTATTAATCATTTCAAACCATTATTAAAGTTATTAAAAACTATTAACAGAACTTTGCAAAACCACTGCATGTAGTAGAGACAAAGGAATGGGATGAAAAAAAAAAACAGTGAACAGACACACATTAACTCTCATACACTGGCTACACTTTGTTTTTGCTAAGAAGTTTAATTTTCAAGCACTATTGGGCATAACACTTACATATTAAAGAGAATAATATATTATGATAGCATAAATTTTACTTTCACATTAAAGGAAGATAATTAACTCTATATT
The DNA here is from genome assembly GCA_003012365.1 of Medauroidea extradentata. Taxonomy (NCBI): domain Eukaryota; kingdom Metazoa; phylum Arthropoda; class Insecta; order Phasmatodea; family Phasmatidae; genus Medauroidea; species Medauroidea extradentata. The sequence goes on along the minus strand of PNEQ01028780.1, from coordinate 22,745 downwards.
AATTGGCTACAACACTTATCCAAGAATTGAAATGCTATCAAATTTGTTATGTTTGATAAATATGAATTGTTATACCCTTAAAAAGTAATTCAAATAAACTATTTTCTTTAAAAACTCACAATTAGAAAAAAGTTTAACAAAAAAATTCACAAAATATTCTTTCTCAAATATTCTTAGGTTATAAATTAGAAATAATGTCCAACTTACAGACATTCATTTTTGAAGTAAGCAATGTTATCACCACATCTTCTCCAGCCAATATGTTTAAGCTGAGCATCTTTAGAAGAATATATCAATGGGCGCATACCAACACTGTACAGGCTTTCTGCCTTTGACAAGTTCACAATTGAAAACCTGTTGTAACACATAAGCAAGATGCCCCAATCAATAAAAATTAACTTAAAAAAAAATAATGTAAAGAAGTCCATGTTCAGCTTCTCAGACATTGCATACCAATGTACAACAAGCAAACTTATCCCATACATTTCAGATAACAAACAATAAAAATATGTATTACAGTTAATAACTGTAACATGTCAGGCAGCATATTTGTTTAATGTACTGTTTATAGAGTCAAAGGAAGTTCATGGCTGATTTTGGGTTGAAACAGAACAGTCACATCATCTGAGTTTTACTAATTTTTTCAGAATTAAAAACAATGTTTCTCTTACTTTTACACACTAACCTGTGTAAATAAGTAAGGGAAAAAAAGTAATAAAAAAAATAATATGAGAGGAGGGACAGATGGCACAGCCTGTCTTTGGCATCACGAACAAGATGGGAATGATGTCCTCTCCAATTAGGTTTACAGAACTCATCTAAATAATCAACTGTATTTTAAGGCCATGCTCTTTAGCTTCTACTGTTTTTGCGATAATTATTTTTTTACGCTTAAACGAGAGCAGATATCAAAAATCTGTCTGGCAGTTTTGTTTAAAATGATTTTTGCCGCAGTAGCTAATTTTTCCAAAGCAAGTAATTACATGGTTTCCACTAAAAATTCAATTAATCAGAATTTCGTTAATTACATAATTAGCTAAACTGCCTGGTAAAAAATCAGCCATAATGGAGAAGACGATTTTAAACAAAACTGGCGGACAGAGTTTTGATATCTGTTCTAGTTTAAACGTAAAACATTAACATCGTTAAAAAACTAGAAACTAGAGAGAATGGCTTTAACATAATCTATAGACCGGTAGTCTAATTGGACAAACTGTGCCCATCTGAATCAAGTATTATGCAGTGTTTATGTATAACTCGTTTATAAACTCGTACAACCATCCTTAATAAGTTATTCATTTATCTCCATAAATCTCCTATTTATCACACTGGAAAATTATAATGGCAAAGACCTACTGGAGGAAGAAAACCAAAGTTCCATGTGTTCAAAGTGAGAGGGAAAGTTATGGTATGTGAGGTGGCAAGGGACAGAGAAATTTCAGTATAAACTGGGTTTCATGTAATTCCAATAGTATTTCGTTACCTAGCTTACAATAACCATTCATATCAACGTAAATTACAATTGCAGAGGAGTCTACTATTGCTTTTGTCAGTTAATAATAGCTGTAGTCATATTCAGACAAACCCAATTCACAAGCCTGGGCTTATATATCAGATCCACTACAGAACTCTCAGTTAATAACTTGTACACACATCCATAACTGCTTACCAGGTAGTCTATGGGCCAATAGAATACAGTAATCTGATATAGCATACACAAATAGCTGACAGAATAACATAATTAGTACAATCCCCAATGTTGGCAACATAAAAATAGTACATATATTTCAACTCCACTTGTACTACAGTTTGTACGTAGCACAGGTAAAACTAGTCTTCCACTTAAAATCTAAAACACAATAAGTGTGATGTTATTTACTATATAATTTATTACAAACCTTATTAATACATCAAATATGAAATAAGGTATTATGTGGGCATTAGAACCTACAATTGGTTCCATTATTAATTTCCTGGGCTTTCAATGTCGGGGTATGTAATTCTATCCTACTACATGCTGCCAGATGGGAATCCTTTGTGCAGAATTATTGTTTAAGGCTTTTGGCACATCCTACCGTGGCGCAGGAGTTTTCTAAGGGTACTATAATTTCTTCACTAACACATACTGCTCAACACCTATGCTATCCCACCTCGTCCATTCCTCGGACTGATCAAAACAACAGGTGGTACATTGTAGGGCCAACATCCTCTCACACATGTTGACTCTACCTGCCGGCGGGAACAAAATAAGCATACTTTGGTCGATGTGCGAGCCAATGGTGAGCAAAATTGTTAATGATTAAAAAAATTAAACTACAGTTAAATTATTGTGTGCTTACATTGGCACAAAAGATTGTATATACAGTTACAAAATTTAACAATGGGGAAATTACCTATTTTTTAATTATATTTTTACTTAAAAGTGCAATTAATTTAATGGATAACAGTAACACACTTTCTTTGTTTGGGCCCATATAACTAGAGGAAAAGGCAAATAAAAAGAGTGTTAATTTCAGGTTAGTAAAAACGAGTGCCGCCATGTTGATGTCCCTGTGACATCATTGGACTTGTTATTGCGTGTCTGTTTACTATAACTCTACAACAGCAACTTACATTTAGTTTGTGAAATTGTGTTAAATCCAACTGTTTATGTGGTAAAAACGGGTATGGCAAAAACTCAAATGAGTTATAAACGTGTACAGTGGCTCCTATTTTTCAGCAACACAACTGAATTTAAACCAAATGCAATACAGTATTTACTACAACGCCACATAACAATACAAGAAGGAATCAGCGTGGTTTCTACAAGACAAGTCCTAAAACAGACTGCTGTTAGCGACAAAGTACGTACAGTTTACGTATTCAGTGGTTATTTCAATGTATTGTGTATAGTATGACACGGAGGGCATAAAATAAGTAAGTACTTTCAATTTAAAAGTTGCGATCAAATCTCTAAGTCTGTTCAATTCATTGTGTTTTTGCTGTTCTGCTGTGCGGGCCCCGTCTGTTGAAACAACTTAGCCAATAGGCAAGCTCAAGGCACACGTGATTGGCTGATAAATCAAGAGGTGGGCGGGGGTCTTGCAAAATTTTATAATAGATGGCAACACAGCAGGCTGCGACTATCAACTGCCTCTTACTAGAAACATAAAAATTATTGGAAGGAAAAAATACTTTTAATAGAAATATTGACCTGTTATATTATTTTCCCTACTTGCGGCAGCCAGAATGCTACATCACCAATCTGTAAGAGACAGGTATGCTTAAATGCATTCAAATTATTAGTTCAGTAGGTTCAATTTTTGGACGCATACAAACATAATTTGGTTGACGTTTTAAACCAAAGTGTATTATTCTTAACTGGGCCTGAAACAATAAAATTAATTTGTAGTAAGTTGTCACTCCAGAATTTGAAGTAAAGTGACCAACTCAAACCTAATACTAAAATGTTGTAAAAATAAACAAAATGTGCTGTTTAAGGTACTATTCCCAATTAGAGCTACAACAGACATGATACACACTGCGATTTGATTAGTCTAAACAAAATTACTATTTTCTATAATGTCCTTATTACAGGCATTTTAACTATTATACAGTACAATAATAAAAAAAAAATACTATAAGGTTCATTGAATCAGGGCTGATGTACTAATTCATATTACATAATTAAGTTCAGGAAGCTCTGTGAACTGCCTACTTACAAGAACACATTAAATTTTAGTTAAAAAAATACCCAACAAATTAGCATTAAATAGTTGTAACGTGGTAAATCATAACAGGTTCTGTGGTGGACAATACACCAACCAAATGATCAGACTTTGTAAAGTGTACCGAAAGTGACAGAAATTCAATTCAATTCGACGACATGCCAAGCAGTGAGCTGATAGGGCAAATATATTATACAGTAGCAGATGGAGCATTTGCAGCAGTTCATTCAAACATCACACACCCACAGTTTCGGTACCTTTGGAAAAAGGGGGGAAAAAGAGACATACCAGGAGTTCCCATGCGTGCATGTGTGTGTGTAGAGAGTGTGAAGAGGGGAAGGGGAACCCTCACTCTTATTCATCACCTACTGACACGAAAGGATGTATAAAGTGAAATGAACACAAATGCAAGCAGTGTGGTTGATCTTGTAAGAAATGGGTGGGCTGCATCACTTCAAATCGTAACAGCCGGTATTGGTGTTTAGAAAGTAGGTTTTCTTCAAAATATAACTCAAAAATACTGTCATTATGTGACAAAATTTTTATAGAACAATTACTAATTCTCGAGTACTAAAATTAATATCATGGCTTAGTAACTTTTTTACATAACAGTTAAAACTATGGGATTATTTATAGTGACCTAAGTAAAATACTGTAAAAGTTTAAAAAATTAACATGTACTCAATAAAACGTACTAGCAACTGTTGTTAATATTTACTTACCTATATACCAAATTGGCACGAGTATTTTCTACCCTGAAGTAGAACCATTGCATATGACGGTTTGTATACATGTCAGTGCGCAGGTACAACTCATAATAAGTCTCGGTGATCTTCACCGCCTTGGCCAAGTTTCCTGACTCGAATCGAGATTCAAAACGTAAACCATCCACTCGATCAGAAGGACATGTTTCCAAAAAGTACTTGCTCCCACCAACACTTGAGCGACTGAACTGTCAGGCAAATATAAAACATTCTCAAATTGTCACTCAAAATCATTCAAACAAATATTATACAAATCCATTCTGCAAAGTCTGATGACTAAGTTAAATTAATGGTGTCATTTTATTTTTCATGCTTGCATTACAACAAAGTGATGTTACAATCACATATTAATTTTCACACCTGTATTGTATACTGGGATGCTTTGGAAATTTCTGCACAAAAAATTTAAATTCACTAATATAAACTGAAAACATGCTAATTCAAGAACAATTTTTTTTCTGATTATTAATTATTTGTCTGCTGCTTCATGCTCACAAATTAATAATAGCTTAGGAAATAAGGCACAAAAATTGACACACCCACAAAAATAATGTTTTAGACTCTTTAATCTATTCAAATAGCAAGTCTCTTGTAAAGGTTCATTTGAAACAAAACCACACAGGACATGCAAAAGTACTGATAAACCTTTCATAAATGAAATACAAAATACTTAAAACAGAAATTATAAATTAAGTTAATGTGACAATTTGTGTTTTTGTAATTTGGTTCAGAAAATTTATACATATGCATTGCTTATGAGAAATATTCCTAAGCAATACATGCAAAAAAATGCCCTAACAATGGACGACTTGAAGTACACGCCCCCTGACGTCACCGCAGGGAAAAAGTACTGTGGGAAACAAAGCTTGTTTACAAACATGCTGATTTGTTAGTTGGTAATTGCAGAAAGTAAAAATGTTGCGCATTCATAGATTTGCACGCAAGGGTAAAAAATATTAGTTTCAATTTCATGGTTAAGATAAGCAAACACATAAGATTAATGTTTACCTGAAAAAAACGGCAAATTCCAAACAAATAATCAATTTTCATGACGTACATTTCATCCGGGACATGTGAAGCCAAACAGCTCAATGAAGGTTACGTTCAGCTGCGGTATCCATGGAGATAGGAATTGTATCCCACACCTGACTGAAGCTCCGCCTCTTTTCAAGTCGTCCATTACTTTGCTTGTGATATGGAAACTATAAATGGTATAATACATATACTACTCTTGTGGAGAATAATAACTAAAAAAAAGTATTTTAAAACAATGCAATTTTTAGGTGTATGGGCCACATTTACAGCAGGACATTTTGCAACCTGTATTTCTTAAAGCAGCAATGTTGGTTAGGGGATAATGTCTTGACAAATGTTAGTCCATACTCCATAGCTGTAATTATGTACAACTGATCTACTAAGAGAATGATGTAAGGTTGGGATTCTCGTATTAAGGATGTGCTAGTTCATTTAAAATAAGAAATTTTCATGAACTGATAACTAAGAGATTTACCAGTTTCCTCAGGTTAGATGCTCAATAGGGGTTTCAAAGTCTACATTTGGAGGGAAGGTGCAAAGGGAGGGGAAATATAACTGTGCTAGTTTTGACAATAATACAAAGTAAGCCCCTGTCTGATAAGATGGTTCCATAGAACGGCGAGTGGGGTAAATATGGCTTATGCCCTAGCAAGCAATAGCAGAAATATCATCTGTGCTTGATGCTTCTGCTATCTCTGGTTGTAAAGCTGCCAGCCAGGTGTGGAATGACGTGCTTTGATACGCGAAGATCTGTGTAGTGCTCTGTCTCCTTGTATTTTTGATGGACCTTCAGCACCACAACATTAGATGTGAGGGTAAGAATATGTAATGTTAAACTTACTGCCACTGCTCATAATTAACTCCTCAAGTCTTGAACTAGAAGGTAATTTGTCACCTACTCACAGTTAAAACTGCCATTTAGCCTTGATGTTCAGCAATAAATCACTGACCCTAGCTTTCTTGTTCTTTAAGTTTAACTGTAAGTAGTGAATTACTTCCTGCCAATACTCTGCCACGTGTATAAAATCCACTGGGGGAAAGTAAACCGGAACACCAACAAAGTCAATCCTTTGCCCGATCGTCTGGAATTCTAGCTGCCTTGCAACTATTCGCTAATCACAAAGGCACCTCTGCATCCCTTGCATAGCAACCTTCATCTCCATTGATAACAGGTGCTTCACTGGGCTGGCTGTGCCATCCTCAGTTCCTCTCAAGCTATGATGCAAATGGGGTGCAGGAATATTAACAAAAATATGCATTTCTCATTCATAAGTACTTTGCCTATTCACAACAATCCCAAACGTTACAATACTGGTAAATACAGTAATTTGCATTGTTGTTAAACACATACGTATGTGTAGGGACTGGAAAATTTTGCGAATTCAATGACCTGTAGGCTAGAATCCATTGTGCTATGCATACTAAAGCCCTGTTTATTCGTTCATTGTCTACTGTTCCACTGAGTAGCAGCTAGCTGACGAATAGTCGTGGCTTGAGTATGCATAGTACAATTGATTATAGCCTATGGGTAATTGAAATCGCGAAACTTTCCAGTCCCTACACATACGTTACTATTTTACTGTTTTCATCACCCTTAAGAAAATTAAAAACTATTGGAAATGGAAGGAGAATACGGAAATATGTCGACAACTGCATTCATAGTGCTTTAGCCATACAGCTTCTTTCGTGTTAAACTATTTTATTCTTGTTAAGCCAGCAAGAAAGTACTCTACGTAGATGAGTACCTGTGGCAGCATTGTCATAAATTTTCATCATTTGACAAGTAAACTGCAACAATCTGACCAACATACAATTGGAACTATTGTATGTTGCGCTGAGCTACAACTAATAATGGAAAAAATTGATACATACATATTTTGACAGTCACTGAAATATTGCAGACTGATGAGATTCATAAGCTGATATCATGAGGCACATTATTTCCTAGCCCTCTAGCAATTAAGTGTGGCACGCAATGTTTCCTTCCATAAAAATATTGTGTCATGCCTTCATGAGAACATGCACTGTAAAATTTCAACACACATTAACAACTTCTCGAATGACAACACATCCAACAATACACAACAACACTGTTGCATTTCATACTATGTATTTAATATTACTTTTTAAAATCACTGTTCACTCTCCACACAGAACTGTACTACTGCCACTCACATAATTGACTGCACTCATTGGGTAATACTGAAATACTACTTGGCCAGCCTCCTCCCCAACTGGTTTTGGTTGAACTTCCTTGCCAGTCGGTTGGTAATACTGTTCAGGTATTGGGGGAACGTAGTCAATGTGGTGAACTCTGTCTTCTAGTACCTAGACAATGCAGACAACAATTAATTGTTATATTTCAGCAAATACATACCAGTACGCACTTCTTACAGTTATGTGCAAAAGGTTGATTACTGTAACATGCAATTTCTATCCACATTTAACTATACTTACTATCATGTAATTATTACACTGTTTTTACAATTTAATGACAAACTGTATAGACTTATTTATAAATGTATAATATGAACAAATTTTTCATAAATGAAGTATTCTAGCCAAGCAATTTCAGCAAAGGCCCTACTGTATAAGATAAATTATACTAGTATAAGTACTTGGACAAAACAAACTTTTCTGTGAATTTCTGACAAGTTATAGTTTACATAATTTATACTAGTGACTGTCAAGTATCAAAATGAGCTTCATTAAGATAACACTTATAAACAAGTCATGCTACCAGTTATTCACTTGTTAAGAAGAGAGTTTGTCACAACCTATTCAACACTGCAGAAGTCAACTTATGAAAATTAGTATTTTGCAGTACAAACTTGCTAACTTTTTACTGAACAATTACATCCAAATAAAATTATTACCTGCCTCGATACTGACATCAGTTAAGTACTTGTATTATTGCTCCGCCATCAATGAAAAATTAAATTATAATTTGACATCTCTTTCTATGATGGCAATGTTCGTGGCAATCAGGCCTACACGTAATATTTTGCTCTTACCAAGTTATTGCAGCACATTTATTGCACTTAAATAATTAAAACAATATTACAAACAAGTAGTGCTGATAATTTCTTCTGAAAGGTCTTAGCAAGCACATTTTAAATAAGAACTTCTGTAAGGCTTCATCTTATTAGTACCACATTACCTGGCATTCTGCTGGCCATCGCGTTCCCTGCTGTGGCTGGTCTAACTCTTTGGGCAAGGTGAACAAATCACGGGGTTCTTTCAACTTTGCCACAGGCCTTAGGGTACGACTATCTGTATTGATCTCCACCTGGTTTGTCTTAAGGGTGTTCTGCAGGAAGCTGTTCAGGTACCCACCTGATAAAAATTTGCCATAAATAATTTGTGCTACAATAATTTTAAAATCACTAAAAAAGTAACGGAAGGAATTATTAGTTTATGTATATGGAAGTAAACAAAATAAGGAATTCAGGCATACCTACAATATACATGTAATTTTTATGTTACTACAGTTCATGAAGAATTTGTAGCCTAATTTACAGACCAGCAATTCACTTACCATAAGATTTTTTCAATAGGACAGTTACTATAAAATTAAGTGCAATATTGTTCTGCTCTGATACACAGAGTCAAACCTGAACATAAATTATTACTGAATTTGCAGGATTCCACAAACTGCATGACTATAATTTTAAACTTGATAGCAAAGAGAACAGGTTTGACTTTACACAGATTAGGCTACATACAATTTTTTTTAAATACGTCATCAAATTATTAAGAGAATTATATCTTTTAATTAATGACTGTTCTTTTTCTTTTAAGTTATGAATGAAATAGGCTCTTCAAATGAGATGTGTTAATTATTAATAAAGTCCCCTCACCCTTCACACGCATCTCAATGTCAGACAGGATGAGAACTGTATGGCCAACCCTGGTATTGCCCATTATCTGAGGAAGTATGATGACTGCATGAAGAAAGTGGCAGAATCTTGTGTCAAAAAGACAACTACAACAAAACTAGAATTTCAAATGACCAAGCCAAAGATGGTTCAATGAATACAGCAGGCTATACAAGTGCAGCAGAGTACCATAATTCTGTACCAATGCTCTTGCTAAAAGAAGTACATACAGTGGAGACTTCAATTATTTTAAAATTTCCAGAGGCTCATCCTTAATTCCAACAACTTAAAATTTGTCAGATAACTAACCTGTTCCCATTAACTAACAATTTCACATACAATAACTAAAGTACAGATCCACTAGCTAATTAAATTATCCATTAGCAAATCTGCCTTCAACTGTCAGTCTGTTTCCTAATTTTCCTGCTCTTAGCACTGCTGGTCAAGGACAGTTTTATTTACTTTCCACAAAGGTTTTGTTTAATTTTAGATAAAACTGCTATGTTTATAAACTGAGATGATAGCAGTTATGCTACTGCCAATGCATAAAAAAATGTGTAGGGCCTAACATTAATGTGTGACACATGAGTACATGTTTACATATATCAGTATCAGTTTTTCCATACTGTAGAATTCTCTAGATTTAAAGTATTTTATTTGTGCAACAAAAGTTAACAACATCAATAATAAATACTTAAATAAATTAATAATAACTAAACAACCACATTTTACAGATAACCACTACCTGATACTTGCAATAATGCAGCACAGCAAAGGTGCAGAGCAAGTAATATGGGTCTCCACTTGCACCTACTGTCACAATCGTAACTGAATACACCCTTGTTTTTAACTCGGCATACACGAACAAAAATAATTTTTTTTGTGGCAAGTATTTAATAGGCACAATTAACAACCATTTTGCACCCTTCTCATTGCTTGTTGTAAATCTGAGTATGTGTTTAATTCATGAGCAATGCAACCAGACGCAACAATTCGGCTCCCAGTTAAGTACACACAGACAGAACCACTCCCATAACTTACAAAAAATTTGTTGAAGGAGAAGGGTCTAAATTATTTTTAAATAACTTTTCTTATTATGGATGACCACGTCAAATGTTTTGACAACAAACTAATACACAGAAAATACAAGAATACACTATCTGTTTTTTAACACAATAATACGGATTGTGATTTCACTGATTTCAAAATTACTTGGAATTTTCAGCTGTAAAAATATTTGTACTGAAAATACACAATAACAGTGTCAGGATGGCTAATACTGTATATGGCAATGTAAGCATACAAAGATCTCTAACACACAGACAGTACGGCATGATCGCATGGTTTTGAATCAATGGTGCTGATACAATCATAATGCATTTCATCCAATTAGTCTTACAAACTTTATTTAATCAAAGAACTATGAGCAATATCCGTACAGACTACAAGTTTGATTCTCCATTCTCTTACAGTTAACGTGAATGTACTGATCATTCCTAAAAACCACTGGACCCTTAACAGCAATTTTCATGAGCAACTATTATGCTCTCTTACTTCAGATATTATTGTTTCTGTTAAAAATAAGAATGACTCTCTTATCTTATTTTAAAAGATACAAGAAAAAAGATATTATGGCCAAGACGAGGATAATAAATACCAATACACTTCCAGTAGGACTGCGTGTGATGAAATATCTAGACAAGTATGTACTTATTGTACACTGGGTAGCAATGTTACAAAAATGTTCTAAACTAAATGCTAGTAGTTTCTTATAAAAGTAATAGCACATAAACACTTTCATTTTTTTTTTTTTAGATTGTGTATGAAAATACATATTTTGGTTAACTTCATAGCTAATGAAAGTACCATTGTCCACAATCTAAATTCTATTAAGAACAGCAGAGTTAAATTTCTTGACAAAAAAAACTAAGACACACAACAGATAACATGCATATGTTTAAAATGCAATTTCCTGATGTTTGAAACTTGACCTCTCTTCACACTCTTTATAAATATGGTCATAAAATATTTCTAGCAATACAGCATACACAAATATTTATCAGGAACAGTCTCAACTGTAAAGCAAACAGCAAAGTTGCACCATATAATAAAATGCATCTGAAAACAAACTTAACTCTCCATTTTTAACGTGTTTACAAGCTACAAATAAACCATGTATAACCTTACCAACGACTTGCATTTTAATATCCTGATTTGAGAAAATAACCAAACACTGCGTACAGAATACACCCCACAAAGTCTGGAGACCTACTGAAAGCACATTACGTGTGCCTATCAACTCAAGACATCAGCAGCAGGTAATAACCGATTGAACCAAATCTGTTCTATGCATGCAATGCCATTTGTCAAAATTACAACAAGGATTATGGAGAGAAGAGAGAAGAAGATATGGGCACATAAAAACCACTATGTTTAATTTTAAAAAGGTTGTAAGAAAAAACTTTAAATCAAACAGAGAGCTCAAGGAGCTTGGTGGGTGAACAATTAACTTACTGAACCCACGCCACAATACATCCTTAAACTCTCAAAGAAAAACAAATGGACTTTTTTTTGGCATTCAATAAACATGACAGATGTTTCCAACAGTCAGTGGGTTTTCTTGGGGTGCTCCCATTTCTCCTGCCACTGCATCTGCCAGTTTCCTCTCCATCCTCACAGTATTTGACTTCCATATATATGCTGCCTGTCAAAAGATAAAAATTTCTGCTTCCTGAGAATCTGGCTCTACTTGGCATGTGCATTTTACCATAGCCATTGAATCTGCCTTAAGGCCAGAACAACTGATGTTGCTTATTACTAAAAACTTGTAAACACACAAAAAATTCCATAATGTTTTATTAGCTTCAATAATTACAAAAATTAAGAAAAATTATTTTAAGATGATAAAGTTATTCAGGTACTTCATGTACTATCATGTTTACATTTTAACTAACATTTTTCCGTAGACCTACACATATCATACACTACTTAAAAATTTTAACAGTTAACTATTATATCAAAATTATGAAAAATACTTATATGACTGTGCATACAAGTACTATACTCTTATATAATACATACTGCATTTGGATGCTTCAGAAGGAAAAAAACACTAACTAAAAAGGAATTTCACATTACGTATTACAATCCTGACTCACACAGAAAGAGATAACTATAAACATCAACCACAAATGTACAGAATACAGAGGGTTATACAATAGTAACGTTTTATGTTACAGAGTACTGTTTACAGCACATGAAGTGACAGGACAGGATGATCAAGAAGCTACATGATTTTGGGCTAGTCTAACCAAATATGTCAAACTGGTGGAGCTATAACTGAAATGTTATTAGTTAATTTAGACCTATGACACACAAACTTTTGCCCAAAGGCAGGAATCAAATGAGGTACAACATCGAGGAATTATTTGCTATTGGGTAGTATCACAAATGCTGCATGTTACTAAATAAGTTCATAATATGATGTAACTACACCCTACCTGAGAGTTGGATTTTCTTCTGTTGTAACATACATATAAACATTTGTGTCCTTTTTCTCAATAATCTGACCAATTGCTCACAAAAGTTCTAAACCACATAATTTTGAATAGCTTATTCTGAAACTGATGCACAGTATATGTATGTAATAGAAAAAAACCTTGTTATCTTCAACTAAAATCTGAAAACTGTGGACTTTGCAGTGCATTTTTTTTTGTTTATTACATTCACCCATTCTTTTCTTTGACACAGGCGCTTAACGTATTGACGATGATGACACTGACTCGGTAGGTGAGTCGGACGGGATATGGGTGACAAAGTTACGGGAGTGGAACAGCTAGCAGGAAGAGCTGAGATGAGATGGATAGTGGGGAAAGGGCACACGGCGGAAGCCGCAGAGGAAATCCCCTTTGATGATGATCCAGGGTCGACAGGCCGACGATCACGGGGCAGGCTACGTACCAGTGGATTGTTGCACCCTCAAACGACAGATCTTCGGGGACTTGCTAGGGCCAGTCACCACAATAAAAACGCTTCCGGTATTTAACATTTACACTATTGAAAACTAAGATGGCTGGTGCAAATAATGGTGAAGGACCCGGGTAGACAAAATATATCTAGCTCCCCAGCGCGTCTAATTCCGACTCACTGAAACATGGCGTCCTATGTCACGAAGCCAGCCCCGCAAGGTGGGGGGGGGGGGGGGGG